>PVKY010002393.1:0-25840 GCA_004027775.1 Bradypus variegatus | reverse complement strand
AAACAAGAGATGATCATAATAGTAAAAGCAGCTCCCTCATAAGGTCGAGAGGCTTAGATGGGATGATCCACATCAAGCTTGCAGAAGAGCAGCTGGCCTGTAGCAAGTGCTCAGGGTGGGTGTTATATTTATCTGCATCCTGCCCCGTGACCTTTCTGCACATCAGTGCTTGCCAGAGGTGGGTTGCATTGAATAGTAGTGTCCACTAGTATGTTTTCCTGCCCCAGATCTGAACCCTCTTTGGTTATTTGGAGAATTTCCCACTCCTGGTGGGAGGCAGAGCCTAACCACTGCTACAGAAGCTGGAAATTCCAACTGCTCACTTTCCCAGCCTCCCTTGCAGTTCAGGTGCACACCCATTACCCGAGGTCTGTTAACCTGTCGACCAGTGATGCACACAAGCAGGACCCCAGGAAAGCATTCTGGTGTGTGTGTGGGGGGGGGACAGCTGCATGAGCGTACAGGGCAGCACCGCCATGGGGCAGCAGTGCACAGGGCCCCATCGTTATGGAGGCAGCACAATGGGTAGTCTCCTGTGCTCAGTGGCAATGTCCTCCCCACACTGGTTTGGCGTGGTGATTTGGCTTGTGGTCTGGGCACCGTGTTTTCCAGCTCTTCTCAGTGATTCTGTGAGTCACCATTCAATAGATTCCTTTTCTGTTTCAATCAGTGTTGATTTTTGTTGCCTGCATCTAAGGACCCTGCTTTCTACAGAGCAGGCTGAGGGTTTACTGCACCTGTTGCTGGGCTCAGGCACTGGTGAGAACCTGGGCCAGGCCTGGCCCCACTAAGCAGAGAAACCAGCAAAGGGCTCATGCCACTGATGGATGACCCAGACTCTGGTCTTGGCTTCCAGATTTTCAGTAGAAGCACTCAGCCGAAGCACACTCCAGAGTGCTAGCCACTGGCTCCAGGGGTAGCCAGGTGTGAGCTAAGACAGGGGGTTGCTTATGATTAGAAATGCCCAGTGTCTAGGAAGGGGATATAGCTTATTCTCAATTGCTATGGACTTTTTAAAAATTTAATTTAATTTAATTTCCTTATTTGAGAAGTTGTGGGTTTACAGAAAAATCTTGCATAAAATACAGGATTCCCATATACCACCCCACCACCAACACCTTGCGTTGGTGTGGAGCATTTGTTGGAATTGATGATAATACATTTTTATAATTGCACTATTAATTAAAGTCCATGATTTAACTTAGGGTTCACTGTTTGTGTAGTTCCATGGATTTTTTTTTAATTTATTCTGTTACCATATATTCAAGCCAACACTTCCCCCTTTAATCATATTCAGATATATATATTCAGTGCTGTTAACTGCATTCACCAGGTTGTTCTACCATCACCCCCATTCATTACCAAAACATTTCCATCATTCCAAATAGGAACCCTGTGCATTTTAAGCCTGAACTTCCCATTCTCTATCCCCACTCCATCCCCTGGTAACCTATATTCTAGATTCTGACTCTATGAGTTTGCTTATTCTAATTGTTTCAAATCAACAAGATCATATAAGATTTGTCCTTTTATGTCTGACTTATTTCACTCAACATGATGTTTTCATGGTTCATGCACGTTGCTGCATGTATCAGGACTTCGTTCCTTTTTACGACTGAATAATAGTCCGTTGTGTGTATATACTACATTTCATTTATCCATTCATCGGTTGGTGGACACTTGGGTTGCTTCCATGTTTTGGCAATGTGAATAGTGCTGCTATGACCATTGGTGTGAAAACATCTGTTTGAGTCCCTGCTTTCAATTATTTGGGCTATATTTCTAGTAGTGGGATTACCAGGTCATATGGTTGTTCTCTACTTGGCTTTCTGAGGAACTACCAGACTGTCTTAGTGGCTGCACCACTTAACATTGCTAACCAGCAATGAGTGAGTGTTCCTATTTCTCCACAACATCTCCAAACACTTGTAATTCTCTCTTTTTTCGATAGTAGCCATTCTAGTGGGTGTGAAATCGTGCCTCATTGTAGTTTTGATTTGCATTTCCCTGATGGCTAATGATGTTCACCCATCTTTTCATGTACTTTCTGGCCATTTGTGTATCTTCTTTGGAGAGATGTCTATTGTAGCCTTTGGCCCATTTTAAAATCAGGTTGTTTGTCTTTTGTGTTGTTAAGTTGAAGGATTTCTTTATCTATTCTGGATATTAAACTTTTATCAGATATGTGGTTTCCAAATATTTTCTCCCATTGTGTATGTCGTCGTTTAACTTTCATGATAAAGTCCCTTGAGGCACAGAAGTTTTTAATTTTGATGAGGTCCCATTTGTCTATTTTTACTTTTATTGCTTGTGCTTTGGGTATAAAGTCTAAGAAAACATTGCCTACCACAAGCAGACAGAAAAATCTTGTGAAAAGTCAATTGCCTTGGAAACAAGATTCCTGGCTGATTCCAGGCAAGAGCCACATTAATCACCGAATTCTATATTTTTACCTCTTTAGCTCATCCTAAAAAGAGGAAGTGAAGGCTTGCACAGGCTTTCCCAAGGTCCCACAGCAATGAGTGGTTGAGACCAGCCTCCAATCCAGGTGTTATAATGTCAAAGCTGACAGGGTCTTTTGAGGAAACTGAGGCCCAGGAAGGGGTGTGACCAAGGAAGAACATCATGGGGAGGCAGATTTTGAACGTACACAGAAAAATTTTCTTTTAAAAACTTCCTTTTGATCTGGGGATAGGGTGCCTTGCCGAGTAAGGAAGTGAGCTCCCTGTCAGTGGAGGTGAGCAAGAAGTAGGGACTGCTGGGTGGGGATGTAGTAGGCACCAAGGAATCTCTCACTAATGAGGGGCGCTGCCATCTAGTGGGGGCATGTGGTTATCTATACATGGGGTGGGGGCTCTTGAAAAGGTGCTGATTTTTTTGTGATCTTCATTGTCCTTTTGCTTTGAGTCTATGTAGCCAGTAGGACTACGACGTGCTTACGAAGTGGGTCTGATGTCACAGTGCCAGAGGGCTCGAGCTGGCTTGAAAGGTAGAACAAAGCCCCCGAGTCGTAACGAACCCTCTCCTCCACATTCTCTCATGCACACATTCTATTTTTCTGTTGGAGAAACCAAGACCCAGAGAGCTGACACGAGAGGCCCCAAGCCAGCTAGAAGCAGACACAGGATGGAAATCCAAGTCTTCACGCTCAGTCTAGAGCAGTGGTACTCAAAGTGGGGTCCCTGACCAGTGGCAGCATCCCCCAGAAAATAGGAAAATTATCAGGCTCCACTGGCTCTGAAACTTTCGGGCTATGGCCCATGATCTGGGTTCCAACGAGTACCCTAAAAGTTGAGAACCACTGATCTGGTGCTTTTTGAGTGACAGCATTAACTGACCTGGGGCTCTTGGGGTGAGACATCCTTCCTCTGAAGTACTTGCCATGTCCCACTTTCTAAGCCACCAAAGGAAACGTGATCCTCCCTAGCTTATAGGCTACAGGCATTTTATCCAAATAGGATTAAAGTCCCAAGCTCAGAGATGCAGAATGACCTGGCAAGGTCACACAGTGACTTAGTGCCTGGCCTGGGATTAGAACTCACAGTCCCAAGTTGTCATCCTGGGATCAGGTGGCTCTCTTGGGCCTGATTCCTCCTGCCCCACCCACTGGACATCATAGGGCCCTCCCCCATCACCACCCATGAAGGGACCCTGGTGCTCCCTGGCCTAGCCGGCAATAGGCTTTTCTCCAAGAGCCCTGGCTGCCCCGGGCAGTGTGGGCTGGATTGTTTATTTATTGCTGTCATTAATTAGTTTTGTTGGGGATGAAAGACAGGTCCCTGGAGAAGACCGGTGCATTAGAGCCCATTATTCCGTCATTGCTGTGGACTTGTCGGCAACAAGCACAGCCCCTCTCTGTTGTCAGTACGGCACAATTAATTAGCCTGCAGCCCGAGAGGCGGCCCTTGCATGCCCCTGGGTGGGGGTGTGGGGGCTCTGTCCTGGCATCTAGCCTTCCCCAGGGCTTCTCTGCTCCAGTTCTAATGGGAGGGTGTTTGGACAGGCCCCCCTGGGGGGCAGCTGCCATAGCTGGATGGAGGAGGGAGGTGGGACTCTCTGCCCAGGGTTGAACCCTTATCCTAATGATCCTGTTATCAAGTGCATTTTATGATGTGGCAGACCCTGGGCTAAGTGCTTTAAGTACATATTTATTCTCACAAATGTCCTAGGAGGCAGATGCTTTCATTTGCTTGTGAAGAAGTTGAGGCTGTGCTAGAAGATGACTTGCCCAAAGACCATAGCTACAGCATGGCAGAGCGGGATTTGAACCTGGGTCTGTCTGGTTCCCAAGCCCAGGGCTTTAGTGCCTTTGCTCAATTGGGCTTCTCAGTGGGGCTCGTGGTGTGGGGGCATGGCCCCATGAGAGGGCCAGGAGGTCAGGTGAGGGGCGTGACTGAGGAGACAGGGTGAGCCTTGGCTGGGTGTGGAATCAGAAGGGCAGGGGCTCAAGTCCACTTAGGAGCTGGGTGACTGAGGGCAAGTCCTCAGTTTCCCCTGCAGTGAAGAGACTGAATCCAGTGAATTCAGTTTTTCCCTAGAGAGGCAGTGTAGCCCAGTTCTTTAAGCAAAGTGAGCTTTCAGAAGTTCATCTCTCCGAGCCTCAGTTTCCCCATATGAAAAACGGAGATAGTGAGAAAACCAGCCTCGTGGGGTCAATGTGAGGATTAAATGAGCTAACACACGGAAAGCAGTTAGCACAGTGCCTGGCATGTGAGAAGGGCTTGGTAAATGCCTACAATGAGGAGAAGAAGGCCGCGAAAGGACTTTGTCTCAGGCCAGTTTTGTCATGGGTCTCCACCAAGTTAGTGTGGCCATTACAGAATCATGCCATGTGGTGTGTGGATGACCTTGGGAGGGAAGGACACAGCCAAGGGTCCAGAAGGGGACTTCTGCTTGTTCAAGACTTTGCCTCTAGGCCTGCATACGCCTCCATGCTGCTGGGTAACCTCGGGAAAGCTGTCTTCTCCACTCTAGGCTTCAGTCTGCCCATGCGGAACAGCAGCAGGTCAAGGTCAAGCAGACACAGGGCCCCTCTCCCTGCAGGGCTGCCCCTCCATACGGCTGACTCAGGCTTTGCCCAGAGGTGGGGGCTGGGCTGCCGGCCGAGGGTGTTAAGAAGTTAATTAAACCCTCAAGAAGCCTTGGCTTTCCTTGGCTGTGACTGTGTTCTGCCCCCTCCCCCCAACTCTGAAGGCTGGTCCAGAGGAGGCCCAGGCTCATGTCAACAGCCTGGGCCTGAGGAGCCTCGTGGACACCACTCTCCAGCAGTCACTTCCCTAATTCTGTTCTCACGCATGGTCCTAACTTCTCCAGGGGAGAGCCGAGGCCCCCACAGTGGGCTTTCTCTCCTCCCTCCCCCATTTCTCCTCTCTCCCTCTGCATTTGTTCCTTCTTCTCTCCTGCTAACCTCCAAGGAAATGTTCAGGGCCCTGGGTTGCACAGACACCCCACTCCTACCCTATATGGAGCTGGTGGCCCCGTGGGAAAGGAAGAAGGGGCTGGGAAGGCCAGGGGAGCCGGCTCCTGTTGGCTTCTCAGGGGACATTGAGAGGCTGCTCACTGACAGCGGGGGCCACCTCACCCCAGCTCCAGCCAGCGCGCCCCCTCCACCCGTGTCCCATGTGCCACCCCGCCTGGACACAGAGGCCAGGGAGCGTCCCACTGGGCACCGAGCGGTCTGATTTCAGGCCCAGCATGGGTGCCTGTTGAACACAGCTAGCTCCCTCCACTGCTCTGAGCTTTGTTGCTCCCTGATTCCTTCTGTAAATGGTGGGGGCTGGCCCTGGCCTTGCTCCCCAAGTGGGCCCTGCAATGACAGAGGTCATATTAGGGTCCTTTGGGAGGGTGGGGCTGTGCTCGGGCTTTGTCATGTGCACCCACCTCCCCAGGAGCACCTCTTCTGGGCAGCTGTCCCGGTGGGATCTCTCTCATCCCGCTGCCCTGTCTGGGCCACCGTCCATACCTCTGTCAGTCCCTCTGAGGGCGGCCCCTGCTCAATCCACAATTCTGGCATGCACAGACCATCTCCATCCACCTCCCCCCGACTGCCTTGCACCTGGGGGCGCATGGGCACAGCTGAGAAGCAGGGAGTCCCGGACACCCCTCACCAGGTGGGCTCTGGCTTTGTCCCACTTTGTGCTGGTACAAAGAGATGCCAGGAGGGGGAGGGAAGTGGTCCAGGGCCTAGCAGATGTCTGTCACCATCCTGGCAGCCAGCAGCGGGGAAGTGGTGGAAGGGGAGCAGGTGGCCGTCATCCACCAGCTGAGCTGGGGACAAGGCACCTTGATTAGGCCCCCAAGATAATCGCCACACACCTGGGCTGGCACCCCTGATCTCCCCCCTTGCAGCCGCCCCTTTGTCTGCCTGGGGAGTCTCCAGCTTCAAAGCCTGAGATTGTGGCTGATAGATTGGGCTGAAGCCAGGCACTGAAACCCGAAAGCCAAGTGAAGGATGGTGGGGGGAGTGGGGCTTTAGGACGGAGGGGCCCTACAGCTGCGGGAGACAGGCCTCCCTGCCCACCAGGAGAGGAGGGACAGACACTCTGGGAGATGCATGGCCCAGTCTCCTGCTTCCCTGGGCCAGATAGGGAACAGAGAGGACCTTGTGTGAGTGTGAGTGTGATGTGTGTGTGTGTGTGTGTGTGGTTTACATATGGACATTAATACATGGCTGGGTGGGCACGGAGACAGACAGGTAGATGGATGATTTCCTTGGCTATCTCAAGTTCACCTGCAGCCCAGGTGGGCAATCCCTTTGTGTTCCTGCTTCAGGCACCCCATCTCTCTTCTTCAGGGTGTTCTTTGCTGAGGAGCTGGCTTGGCCCTTGAGGGGAGCAGACGAGCCATTCCAGGGAGTCAACAACCCCCCAGTAATGAGTGATGAGCCGTTATGGGTCATGGTCCCAGCCCCCTTGCCCCTTGAGGAGGGAAGCAGTTCGAAGGTGTTCTATCCAGTCTTCCAGAAGAACCCAGGTCCGAGCTCCAGGTGCTCCCAGCAGGAGCCCACGCATTACCCACCCTTTATTTCCTTGTCCCCCCTCCCTGCCTCAGCCCCACTCCCTTACTGAATGGGCTTCCTGGGATCACCTCTCAAATCAACAACTTGCACCCACATTCTCATCTCAGGGCTGTGTATTGGGTACACAAGCTAAGATGGGGTAGGCAATGGGGACAGTGCCTGGGGTGAAGGGCTGAGAAGGACTGAGAAATGAGCCTCCTCAGAAGCCATTTGGCTTTCCATCTTCCCTGAGCAAAGAAGAGTCAGAGCTCAAGGCCCAGCTCCCACCAGAGGGTGAGGGGTGATTTGCTCGGCCTCTTTGGCCCCTCTGGGCAGGCACTTGGAGCCCACACTGGGCCAGGCCTGCACTAACTTGGGTACCAGTTCTGGGGGCCCAAGGGAACTCATAGATATCCAATACATGTGAGTATGGACAATTGTGAATGGGGGTAGGTGGGCATGTCCAGCCGGCCCTAAAAGTGGGAGGTTGCTCAGGACTGTGTGTGTATGCATCCCTAGGTACACTCAGAATCAAGGGGTTTCTGGACAACTAGCCCTGCTCCAGGGCTGGCCAGCATAGGGTTGGCGTGCCCACTCCAGGATCTCTTCCACCTCCTGGGCACCGAGTAGGGCTCCATAAGACACACATGCGTGGGGAGTCACACAGTACTCCATGCGGTCACATGGTTACCTCCTCCGCTCTAGGAGGGCTCAGCCGTGGGGCCTGTCATGTCTGGGTCTCTCTGATGTCCCCTTGATTGGGACAGTATCTCTCATGCAGCCCCAGCCCTGGAGCCCCAGGGCCAGGGTTGCTAGGAGAAGTTTGTCCCTGCCCGCCTTCCATGTCCTCCCCCTGTTCCTCATTTGCATCACTACAGCTGCACCAGGCATTCTAATTTCTTTCTAAAACTGAAACAAAAGCTTGGCTGTTTGTGGGGAGGCCTTTCTGTCCCAGGTCAGGGCTAACTAGTGGCCAGTTGTTTCCAGAGGGAGGGGGTCACCTCCAGTGGCTGGACCAGGGGAGAGCCCAGCATCCTTGGGGTCACCTTCATTACTCTGGGGGTACCAGATTTAAAATACAACTCTCCACTCATGCAAAGGCTTGTGGAGGTCAGCCAGGCCCAGCCCTTGTGCTGCAAATGGGGAAGGTGAGGCTCAGAGAGGGAGAGCCACTTCCCCAAGGTCACACAGGGAGAGAGGCAAAACTCCTAAACCCTGAACTTGCCATTGCATCACGTTATTCTGCAGGAGGAATGCCATGCTTCCCTGGTCCACTTGGCCCATGGCTCAGATTTTTATATGCTGACCAGGAGGCTTATGGAGGGGCAATCTACCTGCTGTGAGTGGGCTCTAGGTTCCGAGATAGCTCCAGCGAGTATCTCCAATCTATCATCCCAGCCAATCCTGCCAAGCCTGGTCTGCAACCAGCAGCCCCCACCCCTGCCTCAGCAGAATACTGGTGTTTCTCAAACAGGCTCAAGCAGGCATAGTCCCGCTGGGCTCCACCCCTGTCTCCAGCTCTCCTCTCTGCACAGCTGGAACCACGAGGTGGCCCCCTGTCTCTGCCTACCATGGTCATTCGTGCCCCTTGTCTGCTCCCTTCCCTTGCCTTGAGCTCCACTTCTGAGTACTCAGACCCAGGCCTAGGCCCTGCCTTGTGTGGTTTTGCGGATCACTCTTAGCTGCACTGCCTGGTCGTCCCACCTTGGGGTCCATGCTCCAGGGGCCCAGAACTGCTGCTGGGTCTTCCAGAACTGCAGGCAGTCTCCTCTATGCCCCCGCTGCTCCGTGGCCAGCTCCCCACCTGCTTCCCATCTGCCTGATGCCCATGCTCCCAAACTCTATCTTCTTCCCCGGCACCCCTGCCCCATCAGCCTCACCTGGCCCTGCAGGCTGGGCTGGGGATCCCTCGTCTGGACACCCCCTGCACCCTGGGTTGCACCTTTTGCCAGCTGTTACATGTGGTTTTGTCAGTTTCTTTGGGAATCTCTGCCAGCTGATGACACTCCCCATGGGAAGGCACCGTATGTATTTTCCAGGCAAGTTCACATGAAGCCAATGCTGCAAGAGCACTTGGTGATAATCCAGCCCAGCCCTTTTCTTTACGATGTGGGAAACCAAGGCCCAGAGAGCAGAAGTAACATGCCCCAAGTCACATAGGCAACCAGGACGAAGCTGAGGTTCTTTCCACTGTGGAAACAGCATCTGGGACTGGTCACTTTGGTTCCCCCAAAGGAAGCAGGAGTTGCCCACAGTGAGCCAATTTCTGGGCAGCTCAGGACTTCCTGGACCTGCAGCTTCCTGAGTCAGTCCCTGAATTCAGCTCAGGGTGAGTCCTGAGGGCTGGGGTGGGAGGCTTTGCCCTTGATGGAGCTGACACAGTGTCCTGGCTGACGGGGGTGGAGGGAGCACAACACATGCGGGAGCAGACGGTCCTGGGAGGAGGAGCACCTGCTGGGACAGACAGACTCTGGGGTGCTCCCTGGGGTCTGCCCATATAGCTGTGGGGCCTGCCTCTACCACTGCCTCAGTTTCCCCAGTCTCATCTAGGCCTGGCGCAATTTAAGGATGTGAAAAGAGCCAAACAGCCCTAGTTTCGGATTTTTGGCTCCAGTACAAATTAACTGGGACATTCAGCCTCCCAAGCCTCAGTTCACCCAGCTGTAAATGATGGAGATGAAATGAGAAGCTCCTGGAGAGCCAGAAAAAATGCACAGGCTCACTCTACCTTCAGGTCCTTCCCTTTCTCTCATGTCACAGCCCTCCATGACAGGCTGCTCCCAGCAGGCCCGGGGCAGAGTGGGGGTTCTGGGACTGCAGGTGGGTGGGTCCCCTCCTGGACCAGCACTGGGTCAGGCACCGTCAAGTGTACCTCATTCAATCCTCTGAGGCAGAGACCATCACTCTCATTTTACAGAAAAGGAAACTGAGGCCCAGAGGGTTTCGCTCACTTGGCTGACAAAGAGGAGCAGTGTGCTGGGCAGGACTGGAGTCAGGGGTGTAGGAGAGGGGAGGCAGTAACTCCAGCCTTATTTTATGTCTTCCTGCCTCCCGTCACGTTTCTCTTGGGCTCAGTCTAAAGTTGGCAACATCAGAGTCCTGCGCATCTGCCAGCTGTGTGGTCTGGAGCTGCACGCAGCACTGGGTTGTCTGGATTCCTGTGTCTGGTCATCACACAACACTGCCAAGTGCTCCATGCTCACCTGGGGAGAACAGATCAGGACCCCAAGTCCTAGTATCCAAGGAGTAATCACCCAGCTCTCAGCCCTGCTGGAGACTCCTAAACCCTGAACTTGCTGGGACCAGACAGAAGGCCATGGGGAGCACGCCCCCCACCCCCCACCCCCCAACACACACAGTGCCTGTGCCTCTTCCAGGCGCCCATAGATTTCACCTGTTCTGCATGTGGGGAGGATGGGGTGTCCAGGGAGATGAAGGCCCTGCCCTACTGTCCACCCAGATGCTTCTGCCAGGCCAAGCACTTTTGCTGATGTCACTTCCTTGGAGGTATTAAATATTGATAATGCAATAAATTTCCCTTGCAGCTTCTATGACTCATGTCTTGGTGTGCACCTAAAGGAAGACAAGTAGGCTGAGGTGGCTCCATTTAGGCTGATGGACATCCATTCTCCTGGCACTCAGGAATCTCAGCCTTCTTGTGCTGGAAAGGGCTTAGAGAGGTCATCTGGTCCATCCCCCTGCTGTTGGGCCCTAGCCTGAGATGAGCATTCTTTGTGGAAGGGGAATCTTCGGGTTACCGCATTACAATGATCATTCATCCTTTTTTCTTAGGAAGTTCTTCTTCAAGTCTGACTTTGATCTGCATTAAGCAGGAGCCTTGTAGCTGAGCCAAGTGTCCAGACAAGCAGGTAGCCCCAGAACCTCACTCCTGGAAAGGAGAGCATTTGAAAGGGCTCAGAGGTCTCACTCTGACCTGGCTGCTGTGTGACCGTGGGGAAGTTACAATGTCTCTGAGCTTCAATGTTCTCATCTATAAAATGGGGACAGTAACCTCTGCCCAGGCTACTCCTGTTGGGGGCAGGGCCTTAGTGCACAGATGCACAGCTTGTATGTGGAGAGACGGCAATAAATTTCTTCACCCTTGGGCCAGTTGTTCCATGCAATAAACAACCTGATCAAATGAGACAAACGTGGAAGGGCTTTGCAAATGTAAATTGTTTTGTAAATGCAAAATGTTGTGTAATTGTTAGGGATAATAATATACTTAAAAAATTATGAGCTTCAAACTTCCTTAGAAGGGGGACAGTTCCTAAATTGTTCTTTTACCCCCAGTCCTGGAGTCTCCTGCACAAGTTGTGATTGGCTGTGCCCCTCCCCTCCCGGGCCTGCTCCTCCCTGCTTGGGCTTCAGGCCAGGCTCAGGCTCCGCTTTACAAAGGCCCAGGAAGGGTAGCTTATGAGTTACACAGAACTAATAGGCGTTTTCTTTATACTTTTCAATTTTAAAAACCTACAGATCAACTAGAAAACCTCAGGTGCCCTGGCCACCGAAAGCTGTCAGGCACGAGAGCATGTCTGGGCAGGGGCTGAGCTGGTTGTCAAGGCTGAGCTCTGCCTGCCTGCCCTGCGCCCTGCATGACGCACCTCGCTGGGGTGTCCTCAGGCATCTCTCCCCAGGGCCCTACTTTTTCAGGAATTAAGCAGTGAGAGATGCCCTGGCCCTCCTCCTCACCACTCAGGTGGCCTCCACTGCCACAGAGGGACACAGTGGGTAGAGGCTCTGAAGAAGTGTTTTGGGGAAACTGCCCACCCATTTTTCTCATCACCAGTGAGAAAGTGCAAAGAGGAAACGGGGTCCCACGGCAGCAAAAAGGATGCAGGGCAGATATGAAGGGGATTTGGGGATGGGGAGGAGTCATCAGAAGCCCACAGACTGCTGTTGAAGAGGGCGTTCTGTCCCTGACACATCCAGGCAAGGTGGGTTGTGTGCGTGCCCCTCGGTGACTGCTCTGAGTGCCCCTCCCAGTTCCCGTCCCCAGACCCAGCACCTCTCCCTGCTGCACAGGTCTGAAGGAAGGACCCTGGCAGGGAATGGTCTGGGAGTTGATGGCTCCCCTCGGGAGCAGCTCTCCACCAAGGACTGACTGATATGGGAGGGCAGAAGGCTGGTGGTGCTGTCTGTGCTCTGGAAGCCACCACCTCCTCTCCCCCTTCCTCCCTGGGATAAGGCTGATGCTGGGCTTCTGTGGGACCCACATCATTGCCTAGTTTTTAGCTGCCCTCTTCTGCTTCCTCTGTTCCCTTATGGGGCTCCCCTGAGAGCCCATTCCCTGTCCCAGGCTCTGCTTGCTTCTCAGGGGAACCCAACCGGCAAGTATTTATTGAGGATCTCCTCCGTGCCAAGCAGGGAGGTAAGTCCTTACAAACAAGGTAAGTAGCACTTCAGCTCCCAGCTCCCACCCTTTGAAACACCGGAGAGAGCATGAGGGGGGCCCTAGATGAGCCACAGAGAGAAGCCTTGGAGACGCAGAGGGGCCTGGAGAGGCACATGCGAGCTTGACTGATTAGCCCCTTCCCTCAGGGCTCTTCCATTCCAGGGGGAGACAGAGGCAATGGACAGACAAACAAATAAGAAAATGGTTTCTGTTTGTGCTCTGAGGAATAAAAAATGAATGAAGGGCTAGAGAGCATGTGGGGAGTGGGCAGGGAGGCTGCTTCAGATCAGGGGGTCAGGGGAGAGCTCCCTAAGGAGGTACCCTGTGAATCTGGACTTGAATGGCAAGAAGGAGCCAGCCACGTGAAGCCTGGGGTGAGGGGGGTGCAGGTAGGGGACGAGCAAGGGCAAAGGCCCTGAGGCTGGAGTGAGCCTGGGGGTTGAGGCCCCCAAAGGCCTATGTGCCTGTAGCTTCCTGAGTGGGGGATGAGAGCAGAGAGGCAGGGAGGCCACAGGTGACCTGGTCAGCCATGGCAAAGATTTTATTCCAAGGACAGTGGGAGCCTGTGAAAGATTTTAGGAAATAAAGTGATCGGATCTGATGTATATTTAAAAAAAAACACCCTGGAGGTCATGTGTAGATAGGAAGGGGGGGGTTGGTGGGGAGCGGTAGCAGATTCTCTTGGTGCCCCCTGCCACATCCCATGGCCCCTGATGCTTTTGGCTGCAGAGGGTTGGACAGTTCTGCTAAGTTGAGGACAAACACCACCCTCAATGCTTGTCTCTCCTCTCGGCTTTTCTGTCCTGGGGCTCACTCAGGCTGCCCAGAACAGCCTGGGAGTATGAGGAGGGACGGGGAGCAAAGGCCACTGGAGGCAACGTTTTATTGATGGGGAGCAAGAGTAGACAAATAAATGGCCCCGCCTGCTGTCCTTTGGAGGAAACATTCTGAGAGGTGTGCCCAAGCAGGGCTGAGCTCAGGTCCTTTCAGCAGGATCCGTTGCCCAGTAACACTCCTGGACTGGTTTGTCCCCTTCCCCTGTCTCACCCTCATGTGTGCATCCTGGGCTCACCTCCCAAACCACCTACACCCAAATCCTTGCCTCCAGCTCTGCTTTGGGGGAACCCATCTAGTGGCCATCGAGGGAAGAGATAGTGGCTTGATGGCAGCAGCGCTAGAGACCTGGAGGTGGATTCAGGATATATTTTACATGCTGGGCAAGAGGACAAGCTAATGGATTAGCTGTAGAGGTGAGGGAAAGAGAAGAATCAAGGCGACCCCAGGTTTTCAGCCTGAGGGTTGATGGTTTAAATGGGTATACAGTAGGGAGACTCAAGAGATCGATTTGGGCTGTATTAAATTTGAAATGTCTGAAACCTCTAAGCAGAGATGCCCAGGGGGCAGCTGGGTGTATGAGTCTGGAGCTCAGGACAGAGGTTAGGGCTACAGACATCAGTTTGAGAGTCAGCCATCAATTTAGAAATGGTGTTTAAAGCCTCAGGCCTGGGTGAGAGCACCTGGGGAGGGTGAGAAGACGGAGGAGCAAAGTAGGTTGAGTAGAAGGAAAGCAGCACCTTCCTCTGCCCTACTGAGCCAGGAGTCCTATAATAGCTTCTGGTATTTGCCCATTTGTCCTAAACTCCCTAAGGGCTCATTTTTTCATAATCCCATGGGATCCCTGCAGCAGGCCCAAGAGGCAAGAGACAGGCAGGGCTGCCATATATAGTTGCATAGTTAGGCACAGCACAACTCTAGGGGTGCCATTTCCATAGGCAAGCTACAATGTTACAGGCATCCCCCTAAAATTGTCTTCAGCCATCACAGCCATACACTATGGCCCTGAATACACTGGGTAGCCAGGCAAGGATGCCCAGTTCAGCCCAACAAGTATTTATTGAAAAGCCTGTTGGATGATGGATCCAATATGGCCCAAACAAGGTAAGGACTCCAGCTCCTGTCTCCCAAGCCTTTGAAACACCAGAGAGAGCATGAGTAGGGCCCTAGAAAAGCTATAGAGAGAAGCCTTGGAGAGCTCAGAGGATGTAGAGGTGGCAGCAAGTGGGGCAATCAGTGAAGGCTCCCTGGAGGAGGTAGCATTTCCCATGGAGCTCGAAGGCTGGGGAGAGTTTCCGCAGTTTGAATTTGGGAGGAAGGCACTCCAAGTAGAGGCAACTGCAATAGGCCAAGTCCTGGGGGCTGGAAATTGCTGGGCAGGTTTGGGAATGTGGTTGCCTGGGCTTGCCAAGAAGAGTAATAGGGTTATGGAAAGACGCTAGGGGGGCAGAGGATGGAGGGCCCTGAAGGACATGCCAAGGAGATCACAGAGGAATTACCTGTGAGGAGGCCTCAGAGCCAGGAATTGGACCCTGGGCCAGGTGTGTCTGCCAATGCCTTCAGGACACGGGTCACCCCAGGGACCCCTCCCCTCCCTGGTTCTAGGAAGAGGAGGCAGCTGCCCACTCCAGCCCCCACCTGGCTCCCAGAGGCAAAGAGGCTGTATCTGCCTTCATTTCCTGGGGCAGAGTTAAGGAGGCCCAATCATCTCCTCCAAGAGTCCGTGGTCTGAGGGGTCCCCAGTGCTTCCCCTGCATCATGGAGAAATGTGGGTAAGTGCTGGCAGGAAGTCAGGCTCCCAGAGTGGGAGATGGAGGGCAGAAGAGAACCTTAACTTTAATCTCAGAGGGAGAAATGAGGTGGTGAGCAGCTGAATTTGAACATGAACTCCGGGAGAGGAAGGCGGCCAGGCGATGGGCCCTCTGGGGTGTGGTCTTCTCAAGCCCCAGAGGACTGGGAAATGGTGTCTGTCCCTGTTTGCCAGTCCCTGGAAATCAGGCTGCTTGAAGCTACAGTCCAGATTTTGTGATCTGGCTCTTGCTGACCTGCACACACTCATTCCCACGCACCTGCACACTCTCACACCTTTACATACACATGTAACACGTGTGCATACCCTCATGTGTGCTCACCCACACACACCCACATGCCTGCACGCTCACTCCCACACCCACACATGCTGCCCCAGGCCCTGAATCCTTGCCCCTCTCTCACAGGCCGCCCTCTCTCTTGCCCTGGGCTTCAGAGCCCCATGCTGCTCCGTTGCAATTTCTCCTTCTGCATCTGTCATCCCAGCCTGCAGCACACCATGTGGATCTCTCCTGACCCCACAGCATTTCCAGGGCCTAGCATGGTGCTTGGCACACAGAGTGTGCTCAATAAATGCTGGAGGAAGTGGGGGGAGCAAAATTCCAATGTCTGTCCTCCAGTGGTCCTGCCAACAGTAAAGCAGAAGGGAATCCTGTGTTTTGTTTTCCTGTTTGTTTGTTTTGCCTTTCTAAAATGTACCTCCTCCTGGGTGAGCGGCTGTGTTGGGCTTTCCCAGACCTGTGGGAGTCTGGTCCTTTCTTTAGAATCTTGGGTCCCAGTTCATTCCCTCCTCAGCACTTTCAGTGGCGCCCAAGCGTCCCCCGTTTGATCATTTGTGCTACGGGCCAGATTACCCAGGGGCTGCTCCCAGTGATGGGTGAGACAGACAAACTCCTTGCCCAGGGGGACTCAAGGCCTGGGGAGAGCTGGGTCTGACTAATTCCTAATTCCCAGGCAATAATGCTGACCTGCCTCCTTTAATAACCCGCCCTCACTGCTCCCCTCGTTTCTCTCCAACACTGGCTTCAGGAAAATCTCCACCAGACCATGCTCTTACTTCCCCTGGCCTCCCCTCCGTCCTT
Source organism: Bradypus variegatus (assembly GCA_004027775.1). Lineage (NCBI taxonomy): Eukaryota > Metazoa > Chordata > Mammalia > Pilosa > Bradypodidae > Bradypus > Bradypus variegatus. Next base: position 9,723 of record PVKY010002393.1, on the reverse strand, counting down.
GGTCCGGTCTCTGGGCAGGGAGGCCTGGCCTGGGCGCCCACCACAGCACTGCCTGCCACCCCCAGCCCCTTGCTGCTGGCTCTGCCCTTTCCCTGTGCATGGGGCAAGGACCCTCGCCTCACTGCACTGGGGGAGCTTCAGATGAAGGGAGGTTTCTTTTGCATCTCTGCAAACTGCAACATCCCAGGGACCCCCTTCATCTGAAGAGGGAAGTCTGGAGGCCCTTGCAGGCTCTCACTGCTCTGGAGAGAAAGGCTTTTCTATCTAGAAAGCACGTCTTGGTTGTTCCACCCAAAGCCTTACCGGAGCCTGCTCTGTGTGAGGCCGTGTGGACACGGCTCTCAGCGCACGTCCTGCCCTAGGGTGCCGGCGGCCTGGTTGGGGGCAAACAAGCACCAAACCAGACCAAAGTGTCTCTGGGAGGCAACCCACCAAAGTCCCCTCAGGAAGGACAGCACTGGGCTGGCTGTGCACAGGCACGCAGGAGAGTGGTGTGGAGGGGAAGGGTGTCTCCGCAGAGGGGTGGCGGGAGAAATGCATTTGGGAAACACTTGGAAGACCCCAGCCCCCAGGGGCCTGGAGGAGTTGTTCTGTCACCTACTCCATGAAGGCTTTTTGCATAGGCCCCGTGTGCCCGCCCCCCCCAAATGCTGGGACACAGATGACTCGATGCCCACCCTGCCCTCTAGATGCCCCCTCCATCCAGCAGAGGAGGCTGTGGGTCAGAGTCGGTGCTCAACAAACATTGGTGCTGAATGAGAGCAGAGCTCCTCTGCTGCAGATGGTGGGAGCCCAGGCAGGAAGGGGAGGCCCCAGCAGGGTGGGAAGGGGCCGGAGAGGGTATCAGGATGGTTTCCTGGGGAGATGAGCCTGGAGTTGGGCTTGGAAGGATTCAGCCAAAAGATGAGACTTGGGGAAGGGACTGGAAAATAGCTTCTGCTTGGATGTTGCCAGGCTCAGGAAAGCATCACTGATGTCACAGAACTGGCGGTTCAAGAGTCACATGAATGTGTGAGAACATGTGCACTAGCATGTGTGACTATGTGTGTGAATGAGTGTGCATGGGTGTGCAAGCACATTTACAGTGTATAAATGTGTGACTGTAAGTATATAAGGCTATGAAGGCATGGGACAGTGGAAGTGTGAATTTGTGTATGTTTTTTTGCTAGTATGCAAGTATGTTGTGCATAAGTGTGTGAAAGTCTGTGACTGCATGTGTTTGTATGAGAGAGCTGCTCCAAGCATTCACCACACCTGAACCAGGGCGGTAGCTGGGCTTCTTTTTGCAATCACTATGATTAGTTGGATTTCAGTCGAGCATTCAATCCTCCACGAGACATAAAGAAAATAAATTTCATGCCCTGGGGACATGGCATCCAGCCCTGATGGACAAGCAAGCGGCGTGGTCAGTGGTTACAGAGCAGCGGACGTGAAGGCTTTGCTCATCAGGGGAGATGGCTCCTTTGGGGAGAACCTGCTAGGAGTCAGAACCCTCCATGTGACCTTGGCTTAGTTCCCCTCCTATCTCTGGGCTTGTCTCTCATCCAGGTGGGAGAACACATAGAGAAACAAGATTGACAAAACAGACCAGAAGTGTGGGATGTGGGCTTCCCAGGCTTTCACCCTTGGCTTTTGGCTCTCTCCAGAAAGGCTGCCCTAGTGACCCACTCTAGCCATCTATGGGGGTTGGGGTATGGGTAGAAAAGAGACCAAGTGCTTCGGGGCAGGCATTCCTGGTGACAATAATTCAAGCCAACACTGACCCAGCACTTACCCTGAGCTGCAGCTGTGCACTTTACCTCTATTACCTCCTGAAGATGGTTCAGCCACCCAGTGAGGAAGGTATTGTTCATCCCATTTTATAGGTGAGGAAACTGAGGCTCAGAACACCTCTGTGACTTGCCCCAGTGCTCCAACCTGGTAAGTAGCTCTGACCCCCCAGCTGAACTGCCTTCCTGGCCAGGCATCTGGGCAGGTGATTTTGCATGTCTGGGCTTTTCTGTAGGGTGGGAGTAGTGAGGCCAACTCTGTGGGGTAGTCTTTGGATGACACGAGGCACAGCAACTCGAAGGGGGCCAGCACAGGGTCTGGTGCTTGTAAACATGCCGTGGGCAGTCCTCAGTGCCTCTGCAGGAGAAGGCCCTGTGAGAGAGGAGTGAGGAGGGAGGCCCGCGTCTCCAGGAACCCCACTTTCTACCTGCAACTCACATAGATCCTCCAGGCCTAGGGCCTGGAGAAGGAGGGTTGAGCCCATGAGAGCTGGGAGTGGGGGCTGGGGGTGGGGTGAGGGGACAAGGTGTCCCTGCCTCATTCTCAGAGAACCAAGACCATACTTAAGGGAAGATGCAGGTTTTATGCTGCCTCTTCACTGATGGAGTAAAGGCACCCAGAGCCTCCGGGAATAAGCCCAGGCTGCAGGGACCACTCTGGGGTGCCAGCCCAGGGCTGGGAGGAAGCAAAGCAGCCCCTGTCCCCAGACCTTGCCTCTCACCTACCTCCTGAAAACTGCCCAGAGCAGAAATCTCCACTGCCCCCAGCCTGCTAGAGAGCTGGATGCCCCCAATTAAACCCACAAGGGGGGGTGACGGGGGAGAATTTAATTGGCCAGGACTGGTGTGGGCTGATAAGCAGCTAGGACGTTCCTGGGAAAGACGGAGGATGAGTGGGTGAGTGTGCCTGAGTGTGGGCTTGCCCACCCCCGGCTTGGCCCCTAATTTCCACCGAGGTCTAAGGCTTCTGCCCCCCCTACCACGAGGCCCCTTGGCCAGGCCTCCTCCTTTGGACTTGGAGAGTAGCCCACCCTCTGTAGCCACCACTGAGAGCCATTTGTCCCCAAACCCTTGTTGCCTGGCCACACACACACACAGCTCAGATCCTTGACCTCAAGAGGATGCCTGGCTGAAATCTCCCACATTGGGCCCTGTCCTCTCCCCAAAGGGCCCTTCCCTGCTGTGATGTGGGGGCATTGGCAGATGAGGGGGACTCTGGAAATGAAGGAGCCCCTTTTGTCCTTTAAAAAGCCCAAGATGAAATATACATGCATGAAAAACACTGACATTTGACTCCATTCTGGTCTGAAATTCACCCAACGTGACCCTGGAAAGCACTGCGGCTGACCGAGCCTAGGGACTCAGCATTGTGGGTATTTGAGTGGCCGTTATGACAACAATCATCGAGGGTCTGCAGGGCACTGTGCTGAGCACTGGACTCTTATGTTCTCCTGGGACCCCCATGCCAAGCCCCTGAGTGGGGGCAGCAGAGGCCCAGGGAGCTCAGCCCCTCACCCAGGCCTGACCCAAGGTCAGTCAGATCCAGACTGAACTCCCACTGTGCAAACGGACAGTAACAATCCACAGCGATGACCACTGCACCTTGTCCTCACTCGCTCTTGTTTTCACCGCTGCCATTTTACACGGGAGGAAGCTGGTCGGAGGGGTGAGGCCCTCTGTGATCACACTCTCGTTTTCTGGGGCTCTCTCTTGCCTGTCTGTGGAGTCTCAGAGACTCCATATGAGTGAAGGAAAATATCAAGAATATTGAATTTATAATTGAGTAAAACCTGAGGAGAATGGTTAAATCATGATGTGATATTTCCCAAATGGTTCATCGACATTTTGAAGACGTGAGTGTGCAGATGAAAAGTTGGAGGTTTAGCTCTCAGTCGGCGCATGGCCGCAGGGCGATGGGCTGGCAGCGGTGTGGACTGGAACCCAGAGCTGCAGCCGTCCTCCCCGTGGTGACCTTGCGAAGCCATTCTACAGTGAGGGGACTCACCAGGTCATTCTACGGATGAGGCCCCTGTGAGACAGACAGGCCCAGGGTGGGTTCATGTAAACACATAAATTGCAAATGTCTAAGGAGACCTGATTGTGTTGGACACCCATTCATTTCCAGATATGAAGTGCCATGTGCTTTTGTGGGTGTAAACATTGAGTTAAAAAATGTGTGCCTTCCCAGCACCCAGGTCTTGGTTTTAAATCCCATTATTCAATAAAAGGAACCAGGGCTTCTGGGAGAGAGAGCTGATTCTGGGGCTGCGGCAGGGAAAATACAAGATGAGGCTGGAATACTTTGTTTTGCCAGAAAGTAAGAAAATGCTCAGAAAGCCCCACAATTATGGGAATATGTAAATAATAATAATTAATAATAACCAGGTGGAGGGAAGGTTGTCAAAAGGACAGAGGAGTCAGTCTGAAAGAGCTCCCAATTGCCAGAGCTGGAACAACTTAAGCAACAAAATAAATAATGAAGTTTTGGATTATAACCCAAATAATAAGCTAAGTATCCACGAGTCCATACTGATATAAGTGCTTGAAAGAATAAATGGGAGGAAGGGAAATCTTCCTTATGGAAGAAGTCTTGTTACTAAAGTAAAAGGAAGGAAGGAAGGAGAAACTCACCTTTAGGACATCCGGTAGGAACTGCTGCAGGCAGGATCAACAGATGGAGGCTAAAATCACTGGGCAAAATACGAAGGAGAAACAGAACACTCGCATAGCCTTAAATTATCTCCCTCACAAAATTTATTGATGACTGTGGTAGTTTTAACCTATGTTCACAAATTCATATATGTCGGGTCCTCTCTCCTTAAGGGTGGGCTGGACTTCACTAACTGCTTCCAAGGCTAGACTATGGAGAGGAAAACAACTTAGTAACATTGCAGTGGAGAAAGCCCCTTAACCAGGGGCCCCAATGTGCTGGGGTGAGAGGGCACTAGGCCTCTGCAGACTTCCTCCCCCAAATCCACAACCCTAGTATCATCTTGGAGAAAACACCAGGCAAGCCTGATTGAGGGGTATCTGACAAAACCCCTGAACAGCGTGCCTCAGAAATGTCACAGTCGTGGAAGACAGCATTGCAGACTCACAGGTTGGGGACACTAAGGTGACCCCGTGACTAAATGCAATGTGGTATCCTGAAGTGGATCTTGAAACTCATAGAAATCCACTGGTAAAAGGCAGAGTTTTTCCCCGGTGGAAAAGCTGGTGAAATTCAAATGATGTCTGAGGTTTAATTATTAGCCTGGGGCCAATGCTGATTTCTTAACTCTGATAATTGCCCCACAATAAGGAAGATATAAATATTGGCAACATCACGGGGATGCTGAGTGCAGTATTGGGGAACACTCTGGGCTATTTCTGAGCTCTTCTGTAAATCTAAAATCATCCACATATTAATATATATATATATTTAATGTGTGCTTTGTTCTGAGTTAGGACCTCCAAAATGTGTATAGTTAACTTAACATTTTGGTATGAAATTAGAAGAGATTAAAAAAAAAGAAGCAAGGTAATTCTGAAAGCAGAAAATACTTCCAGTCTTTTTTCCTTGGGCAATTATATGTATATAACAATATATTCCCTAAAATAGGATCAAGCAGTTGGCATTATTTTATAGCCCACTTTATTAATAACACTCCATTGTGAGAGATCCCTACAGTTTATCACAAACATGTGCCAGGAACTAGAGTGGAGGGGGTCTCCTGGACCTTCTGGATTCTTCTCTGTTCCTGTGGAAGTTCTGGGAGAGCAGCACGCTGTAACTTTCTCCCACGTTCCCAGTGTTGTCCCTGCTCCTGTTATAGAGAGAGGAAGGCCCCCAGGGTCTCAGCACCCCGTAATATGGGGACAAACCCTGGAGGTGCATCTGGGAGCAGCCCTGAGGCATTCCAGAAAGAACGCTGAATGGGAAGCTGGGGGCCATGAGCCCACTCTGAGCCTGCTTCTCCCTCGGTGAAATGGGGAGAGGATTCCCGACTTCATTTCTCTCCTGGGATCCCTGGAAGTGTGAGGAAGACAATGCATCGGCTCTGTGATTGAACACCAGGGTTAAAAACCTGCCCCTGCCCCTGCCCCTTCCTGCCTGTGCACCCTTGGGTGAGTGGTTTAACCTCGCTGGGCCTCAGTTTCCTCGACTAATGCCAGCACCAACTTCAGGTGCCACTGTGGGGAATGAAAGTCTCTAATGTGTGACAAGTGCTGGGCACAGTGCCTGGTACAGGTGTGTATGAGTTAGCAGCAGATGCTATGATGGTTACTCTTGGCATTAAGCAGCAGATGCTATGATGGTTACTCTTGGCATTACCCTGTGTGGTACCCCCGTGATGCTAGGGGTGACTGAAGCCCTTCCTTCTCCTCCTTGGGTCTGGCCCCAGTTGGAAGAGCATATGATCAGCTAACTCCCGTGGCCAGCTCCCAGATGTCCAGCATCCCAAGATCCAGCTCTTGTGGGCATCGCAAAGCCCCTAGCCTGGGGCAGGACCTCGGCTGCTCAGAGGCCAGGCCTGTGGGGCCATGCTGCCCAGGGCTGGGGAGGGGGCAGGGCTGGGGAGAGCCCCGGGCCAGCCTCAGACCTCCTCCAGCCCTCCCTGGAGATGTCACAGGCTTAGCAGGGGCTGCTTGACACATGTCAGATAAAATAAGAGAAAATAAATAACAATGTTTATAAGAAGATTAACGAGAAGGCAGCAAAATTTCTCTAGGGAGTCTCCTTGGCTGCATCTCCGAGTGACAGCTCCCATTGCCTTATCAGAGACATAATGAGTTGCCAGGATTTGGGGTCATTAAAAATCCTCTTTGACTGCCTCCCCCACCCCTGGCCTGCCGCCTTTGATGGTGGAGTGAGGGGGCCTGGTGGAGGCGCGGGCCCCCTGCCTGCCTGGCGCTGTCTGCCCCACGCTGTCCCCATTTGCCGGGAGGTGGAGGTGAGATGATGGGGCCCAACTTGGCGGAAGTAATGCAATACGACGGCCCAATTTGTGCCCACAGCCCCTTGGGCAGAGGCCCAGCTCCCTGGCTGGATTAGGCTCTCTTTAATCTCTGGTCTTCAGAGACAAAGGGAGGTGCACGTGCGTGAGTGGCATGGACTGGGGGCTGCACCCTGAGGCAGGGAACCAGCTGCCCCTCTGATCCAGTGCCTCCCTTTGCATTTGGGGAATCCGAGTCCCTGGGAGGGGCAGGGGTCAGAGGTCGCAGTGTACTGGTGGCAGAGGCACGCCGTGCATGCAGGCCTCGGGACTCCTAGGTGGATGCGGGGAGAGTGTTAGTGGGTTACTGCATTTTTGTAGTATGGACAACTCAGTTCAGTGGGAACAAACATGTAGGGATCTCCCGCGATGTGCACATCACTGGGAGGGACGTGGAGGAACTCGGAAGCAAAGAAGACACAGGTCATGGCCCTCAAGAGGTGGAGGCAAGAGCCCAGGCCCTCATCAGCAACACTCACACACCCCAGACATGCTGACCCGGCCCACATCCACGGCAGAGCCCCAGAGAACGCGCTTGCGCTTTCTTTGTCTGACACTCATCTTCAAGGAGCTCAAAGCACTGGTAGTGTGTTGATTTTCTAAACCACTCACTGGCCCCACTTCTGTGGGGGCAGAGAGTTTGGAGAAGGGGCCCTTCCTCCCGCAGATGTGGTCCAGGGTGAGGGGATGATGTAGGGGCTTCCGGAATCCTCCAGCCTTAGCTTCTCGGATCCAAGTGATCCTGGGGTGCTGACAGGTGAGACAGCGGCTGGGACAGGAATCTCTCTAAGGGGCAAACCTGGTGGACCCAGCCTCAGGGCAGGGGCAGGTAGACCGGAGAAGGAGGGTGTGGGTGACAGACTCCACGGAGCAACCTTCTAAATAATCCACATTAATATTTGTGTAGCACTTCACAGCACAGAAACATCTCATATCTCATCAAATCATCCCAACTACTTCATGAGCCTTATGGCACTTCCTTTATAGATGGGAAACAGACGGAAAAAAAACAGTGACCAATTTCTGCTGTGGCAAGTTACATCCCCCCATGGCCTCTGCCCTGAGAAGCTTGGAGCGCTGCAGAGAGATCAGGGCCTGCGTTGGGTCTGAGCTCGGTGCTGGCACCCCAGCACTCTCCCTCCTATGCTCTGGGTCTCCGTTACCCTGACTGTAGAAGAAAGGGATTGGACTAATTCTCCTATGACTTAAAATCTCTTCCAGCTGAAACAGCTGAGAAGTCACAGCAGCAAAGGCCGAGAGAGAGGGGTGCCAGGTTTGGGAAGGTGGAGAAGCTGAGCCCCACTGGAGAGGGGCAGGGCCTGACAGGTGGGGGCCTTGGCGTTCCTCCCCAGGAAGTGGAATGGGTCTGCTCAAATGTTTTCTGGTCTAATTCCAGGGCCTCTGAGGCTCTCTGCTCACCTTAGCCCAGCCCTGTGGCACTGGTGCCCAGGGTGCTCCCAGAGGCTCACACCCAGGCTATGAGGAGAGGGACAGGTGGGGCTCAGGGTAGACAGGTCTACCGTCCGCATCCCAGCCCCCACCGGGGTCTCCGGCAGTGTGGCTCCTCCCCCACAGACCCAGGTACACTCTCTCCACCACCCCCAGCCCCAGCTGAAACGGCTAATACAACACAAGCACCTAGGGAGTTCCCAGAATTCACAGGGTGGTGAGTTCCAGGATTGGTGGGTGGAGAGTCCTCTCTGCAGCTGTGGCTCCCACCACTGCCTCTCTGGTGATCCAAGGCAGCCAGCCCTCGGCCCTGCTGCTGGGCCCTACGGCTGGGCCTCCATCAGCCATGGGGGGTTTCAGTGCCACACTCACCAGAAATAGTAGAACACCAGAGCTTGCACATCACTTACTTTGCAAAACTAAATTAGAGTCGATTCAAGGCTGCCCCTGGAGTGTTGCCTCTCTCAATTGCCTGCATCCTGATGCTCAAGTGGGAGACCATGATAACAATAATAAATAAGAGCTGGTCTTTGTGGGGCGCTTCCCAAGTGCAAGCATGATGCTGAGTGCTCAGTCTGCAGGAGCTTCCTGAGTCCTCTAACACCGAGAGGCAGGGAATATTGGTGTCCCCACTGGGTAGATAGGGAAACTGAGGCTCAGAGACATTGTCCTCTTCTGTGCTCCAGCAGCTGCTCAGGGATTTGAACCCGACCTGTTTGACCTCAGAGCCCTCTTGGTTAGCTGGGTGGGGTCCAGCAGACCCCAGGAACTGTTGCTGAGCTGGTCTCAGGAGGGTGTGTGACCCACTTGGGAGTGTCATCCGTCTGTGGGTCTTGACAGAAGGGAGAGAGAGAACCCCAGGCCGGGCTTGCCCTGCGGTCCTCTAGGCAGTGCCAGTGCTCCGGGAGCCTCCCCTTGGTGGAGCCCACTCCCCCTCCCTGCGCCTCTCCCTCCCGGTTGCCCCTTGAATGCTGTCTTCATTCCTTCTTCCTCCCCATGACATGACAAGTCATGTCCTGTGCTGTAGGGTTTTGGTATCTGCTTGTGAAAGAGCAGCTAACAGCTTCCTTTCCCTGTCTGGGGATGCAGAGCTCATTAGTTTTACCAAACAAAAGGCCACATTCCAGCTGCTTCTGTTGGGTGGGGTGGGGATAGGGAGCCTTTACCCCCCATTAGTGTCTCAAAGCACTTTCCTCTCTCTGGCGGGCCTGGTTGGGAATTGCTTGTTCTGATTTACAGGGGGAAAATGAGACTCCTCCCCCTGCAGCCCAGGGCCACCTCCTCTTTGTCCCAGAGAGACCCAGAGAGGACACTGGCCCCCACCTATCCAGGGCTTGTAGAGGGGAGAGAGGAAATAAACCTGGGAAGCATTTGTTTTTCCTGAACAGAGCAACTCATTTCTTTAGGCAAATGAGCTGGGGAGGGAAGGACACCACTGGAGATCGGCAGTGATTAATTACAAAGGAAATGAGTGGCCAGTGCAGAGCCCAGGCTGAGGGGCAAGGTGGGGACGGGCACAGGCTGGGCTC
>PVKY010002392.1:0-25873 GCA_004027775.1 Bradypus variegatus | reverse complement strand
TGCTGTTGTAAAATATCTGCAGTGGGGGGGGGGTGAGGGAAGGAAGAGAAGGAACAAGGATGTACGTGGGATACGTCAAGACCTATTGTCCCTTTTGGGGTTCCAAAGGAAAATACAAAGAACCCAAGCTCTGGTAGGTTGGCAAAGTCAGGCAGTGAGGAATAAATTGTCAGGCAGTGAGGAATAAATTGTATATAAGCAAAATGAAAACAGAAAATAAAGCAAATTTTAACTGAAACAGCCTCCCCCAAACAAAAGTCACCCACACCCACCCCATGCTGCCTCCTGGGGCCTCTCCTGAGAGTCTGCAACCCAGTGCCAGGTTATGGGGGAAGGTGCCGCACACAAACTGATAGCAGTGGGGCCTTTGATTTTAAAATTAATAAGCTCAAAGCCATAGTAGGTTCTGGAAAAGGGCAAAAAATTCTTAAACTTTGGAGTGGAGATGCTTTTGCCCCTCTGAGTTCTGCAGGGGAATGTTCCTACTACATCCAGAAACTACCAAGGGCGAGTCACTGACATCAACACAAAAACCCAGAGAGGGTCCCAGAAGGCCACCAGGGTGGCTAAATTCACCTCCGATGGCTCCTGTTCATGCACAGGAGAAGCCAAAGTCCTCAGAGTAGCTGGCAAGGTGCCCTGTGTGTTCTCTGCCCAGAAGGCTCTTCCCAGGGGTTCCCCGGTGCCCCCTGTACCTCCCTCCAGTCTCTTCTCAAATGCTGCATTCTTGGGGGGCACCCAACCCAAATGCCTCAGCCCCTCCTGCCCGCTTTATTCCCTCCTCAGCACTCAAAGCCGCAGGGGTCTGCCTCCCCCCTGGAGTGTATGCTCTGCGAGGGTGGGGCTGGGTTCTGTCCTGGTCAGAGCTTTACCCCCTATACCTATACCATAGCCTCCAGCCTCTAGGTGCTCAGTACCAACGCCCTACACCGCTGACTGACAGACTGACTGACTGACTGATGGATTAAATGGCTGCCTGATGGACTTACTCACTGATGACGGATTGACTGATGGACAGATTGACTGCTGATTGACTGACTGACTGACTGATGGATTGACTGACTGACAGACTGCTGCAAACACGTGAAACACAGATTCCGGCTTTCTATCCAGACTCCAAGCATCCTCCTGAGTCCTGACTCAGTGGTTCTTGTGACTCCCTTGAGGAAGTTTTCTTAATTTGTGACCTTGGACCTAGGGGTCTTTTTCTCTGGACACAACCAGAATTCAAGGGGTCCATGAATTTGGATGGTAAAAATTACATCCTTATTTCCACTTTTCTCCAACAGAAGTAAAGCATTTCCTTCCATTGCAAATATGACACAAGCCACAGTGGGATTGCCTGCGACTTCATCACCAATAGAAATGACAGACATTTTCATATCACGTACGTTGTTGCTGCTGTCTCAAAATAGCGGTTCTGCACAGCACTACTTCAAAATTACAGTAGTTACTGCATCCACCATGAGGTCTTGGTATTTAACGTGCATTATTTTAAAAACAGTTTATTATCTGTTTCACTATAACCAATTTCCTCTGTTCTCCTGTGTGTTTTATTCCCTGCACGTACGGACCTTCTCAGAAGGGCAGGGGGTCCACGGCATGGAGAGGGTTGAGAGACCCTGTCAGAGGCTGCTTCCCTTTTCCCAGTTAGTGTCCCTGCTGAGTTTCCCAAAGGGCTGGGAAGGGCGACAACCACCAGTGCAGACCACTGACCCTGTGGCACTCTGACGTCAGCCAGGTTCTATCGATCAAATCCGTCCAGCCTCCCCAGGACGCGACACTAATACCGGTCCCTTTCACAGGCGAGAAAAAGAGCTTCAGAGAGGTGGGTACTGCCTGAGGTCCTCTGTCAAGGAGCTGGATTCCAATAAGGGTTTCCAACTCCAGATCCCAAAGCAGCATCTGGGAGGAGTGCCACGGAGACATTCAAGTTTGACTCCTTAAAGCAAAATGCAATTCCCAGCTAGGAGCCTACAGATATATTTCTCTCTCTCCAATAGCTAAATTCATACATATATTTACTTTGTCCTTGCAGAGTACTTCAGTAAAATGGAGTCTGAAAAATAAATCCTTAAGAAGTAAAAAAGCAAGCAACTGTGTTCTTTTTCAGACTTGTTGCCGTTTCTAGCAAAACTTGGCATCATTTTCCATTGGAAAGAATCCAATGTGTGGGAAGGGGAAAGGGAAATAGATTTACAAAGCCACTGTCTGCACCAGACCCTGCGCTAAATGCCTTTCTAGCACCATCATATAACGGACCCATTTCACAGATGTGGACAGTGAGGTCAGGGGACATGGAATAACTTGGCTCAAGCCACTTGATTACTGAGTGCCCTCACTGCCATTTGTTAATGACACTGGGAACACTTACTGCTCCAAGTAACCCAGGTAACTCTTCACAATCAGGTACCGCCGGACACACTAAATACCCAACTGGAAACATTTTTCTCCAGCGGAAAAGCTAAAGGCAATGGTGAAAGTCCCTCTGAAATCAGCAACTACATGCCCAGCTTCAGGGCAATATAAAACAGGTAATTTAATTTCATAAAAAGATCTTTCTCCACATTGTTTTTCTTCCTCCCAGCCTATTGAAATGTACACACTGTGAGTACAAAGTACAAAGTACTGTTTGGCTGTAATTTTACTTCTGCACAATATTTAATGTGCTGCTGGGGATGAAGTAGTTCATGGTTCCTGTGCTTAGCAAATGAAATAAATCAGTGTGTTAAGAGAGCGATTTTTCTTGCTGTTTGGGGGAAGCGCTCTTTACTTTTCTATTAACATGAACTTAATGAACCATTTCACATTCAAAACCCCTCAGAAAGGTTGTAATGCTTATTTCTTAATTAAGATTTTTTCAAACTCAAATAATGCTAATTTTCTTTTATACCTCCATATGGGTAGCTGTGCTTTAAAAAATTACTGAGAATCAACAACGGCATAGATTCTTTCAGCCTGTTAAACCTAGACGCTTGTAGAGCCTTATAAAAGAAGATAGAGAAAGAGAAATGACCTGGTCCAGCATTTTATTAAATATAATAAAAAGCCAGGGAATTTGGGTTGCCATGGAATTTGGGCTTATGGAAGTTTATCGTATGGTGACTACTTGGCATTACGTCTTAAAACAGGCAACATGATAAAGCAAATCTGCTTTAGGAAACACTGATCGCTTGGTATTTAGCCTCCTTTTCTTGCATTTTCTTTTTCATCTTCATGCTTAAGCCTCACAGCCTGTGCCCCGAGGCTTGGTAGGATGGAGAAACAGGTACTTCAGGCTCGTGGCTGCTTCCTTCTTGGGGCCGATCTTATTTTTATTATTTTTTCCCTCCCTAATTGCGGCCCACAGCTTTGGAGCTTTGTCAGCGTTACCTGCCCTGAATAGAGGCACTTTTGGACGCCCTTGTCAAAGACAAGGGAAGAAAGCAAGCTCTCCGGCTGGCAGCGGCCTCGGGTTCTCGCCCCCGGCCACGCTGTGCAATCCCGCTGTTTATTCCACTGGAACAATCAGACGGCACGGACACGGCACCTGGTCCTCCCGGCCGGGCCTTCCTTGGCAGCTGACGGGCAACCTCGCTGCCAGGTGGTCGCGCTTCAATTACATTAGCCAGCCATTCGAGGGTTAACGAGGACCCACTTTCTTCAGAGTGCCCCGGGAAAATCAGTTATTCAGAGAAGACTGTGCCTTTTGTTGCTCACTGAACAATGTTGCTGAAAATCCATTAAATTAAGTTCTCTTTATTGGACTGAATAATGCAATAGCGATGGCCCCTGCAGAAGTTTGCACGTTTATTTACCAAATTTCTGAATAATTTATACTTGGATCCTGGCTCTTTTTGTATTTAGTGGCCAAATGCTGCTTCGAAATGGTACAGTCTATACAGCTTTGCCTTCATTTTAATTTGGGTCAACGCTCACTTGCAAATAAAACACACACACACACAAAACCCAAGAAAATAAATGGAAGCAAAATTTAAGTGAGCGGCCAGAAAATGAAATCTGGTTTTAACTCGGAATTCACATTCCAGTTTTCTTTAGCGGGAGAACTTTCAATATATCGGCGTTAATTTACATAAGATGATTTTGGGGAGCTATTTCATATGACCACATTTTCTGAAGAGAAAATGAATTAGAAGGAAGGGGAGGGAAATGTGGAAGGCAGTTACCCTCTTCAGTTGGGAACTGGTCCCTGAGGGGTGTCTGGGTGGACCAGTGGCTGCTCTCTACAGAACTTCGAGGCAGCCACCGCAGTGACAGTGGGGACAGGGCAGGCAGGACAGTGAGCAGATAAAGCCGTACTGCCTCTGTCACCCCGGCTGTTCTCCCCCAGGAATGGATGGGGGTACTGGAGGAACATCCAACACCTCCTGGGGGACGCTGAAGACATCCTGTGGTTAGAAGCTGGGGGCCACAGCCTAAGATACTTGGTTGCCCAGTTTGAATGTATTGAAGAAGCTTGAAGTGGAAGAAATGTAAGAAAAATAAGGTATAGAGATATATAGTCATTTAAATATTGTCATCCTAGGGATTTAGCCTTAACTGCTTGTGACATGATTTTAAAACTAGAGTTTTGTTTGTTTGTTTGTTTTTAAATTCAGGAGTAGCATCAACAGAAACATTAATAAAAAGTTAAATGATCCTGAAATAGACATTAGTTACCAAAAAGAACATAAGACAAGCAAAGAAAAAAAAAACTTGACTGGATTTCACTTTCATTTAAGGAAAAATAACTGCCTCCTTTTTAATTTCCAGAGATGAAGGAGAGTGTCTGAATAAAAAACCTAGGGAGATTAGTTGATACACAAATCCAAAGTACTCTGCGAGAGCGTTTTAGCAATTAGTGACGATATGGTTGGGAAGCTGGAAAGCATTAGCCAGCACCCAGCTGGCTGTGGCTTCGTCTCTGCCACTCACTGGCTAAGGGGCACTGGACAAGTCACTGAACTCTGGGTGCCCTGGTCTCCTCCCTTGTAAAATGGGACAGCAACCCAACTTTCTAGCAAAGATTAAATGTGCAGAAAGCATTTACCATGAGGTGTAATCGTGCACTCAAGTATTCCAGGTCCTTTAACGCAGCCCCCTCATTGATTTCCTTTGCAAGGAAATCTCTAAAGCAAAAGCAAATTAGAACCCAGTGCCAGCACAAAGCAAGGACCCGGTGTACGGCTGATGAGACACCCAGAGCACGGATTCCGAGCGGGCATTCGGAAATAAACGTTTTAGCTCTGCTTCCTGATCATTTTTGATAAACACTTTGGCTTTGCCTTGGCATTTATCTTCCCAAGGCAGCCTGGCTTCTGGTTACAATGTACGGGTCTAGTCACATTATCTCTGAATTATAAGATCTACCTTGAACAAGGCAGGAACAAAAAGATATTAGAATGTGCTGATGATGAGTGGACGCTCTTCCACGGCTCAAAAACAATGGCCAACACTTCTGCGTGAATAGAGAGAAAGCACATCAAAGGCATCCTTTTACAGAGAAAAATCGTGTGATGCCCACTTTAATCTCTGAAAATCTATGCACAAACTGAACCCAATTTCATTTTTCACATAAATGCTGAGGCTTGATACAAGGACATCTTTTTTTTTATGGTTAAAAGACGAGGAGACAAAGATATGCTAGCATAGCCTTTGAACTTTTTAAAGCTGTATCAAGGGGCCATGACACTTAACCACTGATACGAGGGCAGGGATTTTACAATAGCTGCATTTAAAACATTCTGACTAAAACCAGTCATTACTATAGATTAAAGAAAGCCATTAAGGTCCACATTTTCCTTAAAGCTGCAGAGTTTTAATGTTTTTAACCCTTTGGTCAATTAACAAAGGGCAAGAAAGGTATGTTTTAATATCACAAAGGTTTACAAAAGTATGTTGACCCCAAGATGTGATCCGATTTCTTGGATGAGGGAGAAGACCAGGTGAGCACCTTTTAGGGTAAAGGTGGGGAGATGGTCCCCCATCCAATGGATGCCTTGGAATTGAGAGAACCCAGCAGTGACTCCCTGATTCTGTGGGTTTTTTTTGGGGTGGGGGCATGGAAAAGTCTCCCCAGATGCCTCCTGACCTCTACCTTCCTTCTCTTGTATTTCTGGGTCCCCACACATGCCTTGGGTGCCCCCCAAACAGGATGCTGGTGCTATTTGTTTTCCATAGTTCCCAGCCACCTCGCCATCCCAGTGCCCCGAACTTCCTCCGTCCTGCCTGGCTGCTAGTCTGATGATGTGCCATTCTTGTCTCCACTTGGCAGTCAGGCTGCTCGGGCTCCCTGCCTGCCATTACCACATCTCCACCTGTAGGCTCCTGAGGAAGCCGGGTCACCGGGCTGGGTCTCAATTTCCTTGTGAGGTGCTTAGTGCACTGGCTGCACAAGCTAAGCCCTGGATAAATGTTAGCTACCGTGTACCGCTCCCACTGGGAGTCTTCTCCACCCCCCGTCTCTCACTCAGAAGCATCTATCCTTTCTCACTATTCTTTGGGTATCCACGGCTTCCTGCAAAGGGCACTACTTCAGGCCTTAAGGCAGTGGCGTTCGTTCCTGGCTGCACATTAGAGTCACCTGGGTAAGGAACCAGTCCTGATGCCTGGTCCTCACTCTAAACCAACTAAACCGGAATTGGTGGCACAGGCCTTGTGCATTAGTATATACCTTAGTTCCCCAAGTGAGTCTACTACTGCACAGCTAGGGTTGAGAACCAAGGTTTAAGGCAATGTGACACGAACATCTCCACGGGCGCCCCCAACATCTGCATGGAAGGGGGACGGCAGGACTTCCTGGGTCTGGAAGCTGAGCCCAGCAGATGTGCAAGCAAGAAAGGCAGATTTCTTTGGTTATCTTCAAAACGAATGCAGATTCATGGCTTGTGGTTCTTTCACTATAAGAATGTGGTAAATGTAAGTGTTGCTGATGAGCTGCAGAGATTGATTTTGCTTCTTGTGGGACTCGCCTATGCCCTGGCACCTTGCCTGGTTTCCCAATTTGAGAAGCTCTAATTTAACGCCTGACTATCCCAGGAGGGCCTGCATTTCTAAAGGATCTTCATGAAGACAGAGAAGCCTGCAACACCCAAAGGGCTGAAGTTAGGAGGGCAGGAGGGCAGACGGAAGGCAGAGATTGGTCAGAGGTTGGCGCTGGGAACAAGGGACACTGACGCTGACGCTGGTTTTGGCTCATCACGTGGAAAGGGCTGCTTCTGCAAACCCTCATTTTAAAAACAAACACAAACCAAAAAAGAACCGTCAACCCACCCACCCAACAAAATTGTCAGGTAAATGAAAACTAGACAGTAGCCTTCACAAAGTGCCTCCATCTGGACAGCACAAAACACTCTCCATTACCGGTAACAGTCACCAGTGTTGTAAGAGTCATGTTTCAGTGTGATCTGCAGTATAGAAAGATTTAATCGGTTCCCATGTCTTTATCATTCTTGGAACCAGCTTATAAAGAATACTTTGAAAAAAAAACTGGCAAAACCCAGCAACTGCTTTGAAAGAAACTATAAGAACTCTGAAAAGCTAAAATCATGCTAATAGAATCAGTGCATTCTATTAGCACTGAACAATGCACATCTCTATTGAAAAAAATTTTACATGACTAAATGTACAAACATACTCCATTTTCTCAGAGCTGAAAATATTGTGTCTCCTCCTGGGGCTCCTTCCCCACCCTGCCCCCTTCAGCAGGAGCTGTGGGCAATAAAATTTTGTGTTAATATTTGACTACTTGACCATAGAAATCAGAACTGTGACCTCCTTGGATTGTTTTATGGATGGATATGCTTCTAGCCAGTAAATATGTACAGCTAAAGATGGAAAGTTATAAAGCAGAAAAAATTGAGATTTTTTTGCCCCTTCCAATTTCAGTAAAGCTCTAACCATCAGATTTTCTCTTGGATTCTGTTAGTCTTTAGAGCTTTTAACCCCACCCTTCTCTCTCTTTCTGGCAGAAGGCCATCTCCACCACCCTTTGCACTCAATTCTCCATTGCCCTTCCTCATCTTTACTTCCATTCCCTCTAGTTAACCCCAATTTTTGACAGAGACCATCCCTCACATAATTTCAGTAATATGGATATCAACATTCAGATGTTTCTGGTAAAGAGGGGGATGGGTATGGAAAGGCAGTGGGATGATAAGATTTTTTTCTTTTTATGGGCCTATGATGACCAAGAATTTCATTCCAAACTTATATGGAAATAATTTCTTTGCCCAATGTGTTTAAAACAGTGGTTCTCAACTGGAAGCAATTTTGCCCTCCTGGGGACATGTGGCAATGTCTGGTAACATTTTGACTGTCAGGACGTGAGTGTGCTGCTCACTGCAATGCTGCTAAACGCACTTCAGTGCACAGGACTGTCCCTCCAACAGAGAATCACCCAGCCCCAAACATCACCAGGACTGAGGGTGGGGAACTCTGACTTAACAATATTAATAGTCCTTGACAACTATTTCCCCACTACAGTTATTTTTGTTGTTCTAAAGAAATTTTTCCATGTGAAATTCACTTTCCTTCTATGGCTATCAGAGGCTAACCGTGATGTCAAAAACATCCTCATGGAGTTGGCCTGCATGTGCTCCGTGGCCCAGTTTGGGTTAGGCTTGATCTCCACTGGTCAATATCATGTCCCAGCCTTGTCCCTCACCTGGGCTTGGCTGACTCCCCAGTGCTTGGTCTTAAGAAGTCATGGGGTGGGGAACACAGAGCTGGCTCAGGACCAGCCCTCACCCCAACCTGGAAGACTCCAGGGATCCTGAGTCTGCTGTGGAAGCATCAGCAAATGAAGCCAGTGTCCACACCCTCAGCTGCCTCAAACCTTCTAGACCATCTTGTTGCATCTACAGATGGAAGAAATGAAATCTAATTTCTATTGATGGCAAAGACAGAATGGGGAATGCACAATAGGATGAGTTATGGGTAACATGTTGCATTTAACCCAAAATTTTTTTTCACATGCCAAGTTTTAATAAATATTTGTTGACTAAAAGAATATAGGTCTAACATAGGTTGATTAAGAGAATATAGGTATCTGTTTACTGACACCACACAATAGAAACTCCCTGGAAAGAGGGCAGTAGTAACGCTTTGAATTTAAGACTCTGGAATCAGACAGCCTTGATTCAAACTCCAGCCCCTTTTCGCCAGTCAGATGCACACAACAACCGTCCTTAGACTTCACAGGACCACCCTGGAAACTAAATGAATTAATATAACACAATGTAAAGCGATTACATTGCATTAGCCAGATTTGCACCCAAGCGATACAGACTCTTGGGCCCACTGGTTTTACATAAATACGTAAGTAACTTGTTGGATTGAACCAAGTCCTGCAACGTCAAAATGTTTCTGAGGCCATGATGGGTGAGGACATTCTCTGGAGTGACAAGTCACTGAACTGCTCTGGTGGCAGTGCCCTAATTCCCATTCAGGAATATGCTCTAAGACCACCTTCCTCTCTGGAACTCCCTGGCTGCCAACGTGCTGCTGAGCTTTAGTTTGATGACCGATTTGTCATGATCTAAAGCCCACTTAAGCTAGTCTCCCAGCTGCTTGGCAGGGATAGCATTCTTGCCTGTAGATTTTAATATTTTTAATAAAAAATGCATATAAAGCAAAGATATTTTTTCCATCTATGATTTTTCATTGCAATAAAATTAAGGTGGTTTGAATTGCTTTTTGATGGGGTAATAAGTGTCCAGCAACAAAAAGTGGTGATTTGTGGGGCTGGTGGCAGTCTTTGAGAATTTGCTTTAACCTGGCAGGCAGTTTAGAAGTTTCTCAGGTAAAGATGTATTTCATTTGTTAATTGATTTTAAAGCCCTTATCACAAAAACAGGACTGGCGACATTGCACATGATAAAAAATAACATTAATTGGGCACAATGCCCAGAGAAGCCAGCTGCACAAACACTAGGCTAAAGGAAAAGGATAGTCCCAAAGGGAGACCAAAAGGGTTCAAGAGGTGGCAACTTTGACAGAAAGGGATTCCAGAGAAGCCTCTCAAATGCAACTGCTGGGCACCTCAATGGCACCTCAATTTCTCTAGGTCATTAGTGTTTATATATGCTGCACACTTTTGTAACCCCCCAAGTTAGGTTGACCCATATGAAAATTCCTTTAAAAAAATAGCTCAAAAAGAGTCAAATATCAGCAATTTCAAGTGGTTCAACCCAATATAAAACAAGGTGTGGAAGCTCATCCTGCAATCTGTCTCCGATTTTTTTTTATCGTCATGAAGTTATTTTTCTCAGCACTTTTGGATGCAATGGAGTGGGACAGTCTTTTGTGTACTGAATCAGGCCACATCAACCAGGCACAAGGATCCCTGCCCTGTATCAGTGATATCTCCAAGGAAAGCGGGGAGTCTGTGACTATGTTCTGTTTACCAAACGCTGGAGGAGGGAGAGCTCAGAGGGGGGCCCCCTTCTAACAGTAATAACCCCATTTATCCACAGGCAGGCATCTTGGGAGCACCGTTCTGCCTGGCTTATGTT
Source organism: Bradypus variegatus (assembly GCA_004027775.1). Classification (NCBI taxonomy): domain Eukaryota; kingdom Metazoa; phylum Chordata; class Mammalia; order Pilosa; family Bradypodidae; genus Bradypus; species Bradypus variegatus. Next base: position 15,380 of record PVKY010002392.1, on the reverse strand, counting down.
CTGTTATTCTTCAACTCTTAACCCCTTTTGCTTTTATGTTCTCTGTAAATGGGGTTCTTAGTTTGAAATATATTTAACACAGATTTTCTAGTTTATTAATATTAGAGTGATTAAATGGGAACGCAAATATAGTTTTCCTCCCAATGCTGATGGGGGAGGTAAAAATCCTTTAAAAAATGAATATTTGGAAATTTCTTTTTAATCATTGTAGAAGTAAGAGTTAATATTATTGTGATGAAGAAAGCTGAATACAGTTTGAATGGGGAACTCTAGCATATTACAGGAGAGAAAAAAAATTCTCAGACCTCAGAGCACTTGACAGGATAGAATTTACTCTCCATATTAAATAGTCTTTAAGTAAAGGCACATGAACCAAAGGTATGTTGTTTTAAAATCAGGATGAAACATCCTGCCTTAGTTTGTAATAGATGCTTTAAATAAATGAACATGGCTAGTTTTATTCCATTTGTTGTATAATATCATATTTATCAGGTCTTTGAATAAAAGCTAATAAAATACCACAAATCCAGATAGAATTTTGCAACACACCAAAAATTAAGTGGATATTGAAACTTTAAAAATATCTTTACTTGAGTCTTACCATTTCCCAGAAAAAGAACAGAAATTTAGTGGTTACCCCACTATCTTTAATAAAACCTACACTACAACGTTTCTTAAGCATTTCCATAAAACTGGCTACTGGAAAACAGTAGTAACACTTTCGACTTTCAAGCATTTCTATAATTTGAATTTCAGAAGGGAATTCATCAAAATAACAAGCATATTTTTACCACCCTGCAAGGAAAGAAAGCTTTTAAAATGTGAATCTTTACTCTAAGAGGACAGAAAGATTATAAAAATTGATAAAGAATTTAGTTACTCAAAAACTGACTTTGGGTTTATGAACACAGAATGAAAGAAAAAGTAAATTTGCCCTCAAGTTCCGATTTAACAGAAGTTCGGTGAGTTCATAATTAGCACCTACCATGGCGGGCTTTCTAGAATCTCAACATGGAAAACCTGGAATGCAAGTCTCATTCGACAACCTGCGAAGACAGAGTGCTTTTCACAGGCGAAGAACACATCACCAAGTTCATTAATTAAGCAGTGAGGGTGGAGCAGATGGATGCCACCTACGCTCCAGTGAAGCTAAGTTGGGACAGAGGTTTGCGGCCCGTAATGAGCTCCATCAGATGAATGATTACATAGTGATCACGAGTAAACAAATCTGCAAGAAGAGCGGGATTATCAGGGCAACAAGTCCTGAAACATGGTAACAAGAAGACCAACCAACGGGAGTGTAAATACCTAATCCGCAAGACGCCTCTGAGGCCATTCAATTGCAGACCGCCCCAGGCTTGAGGAACGCAGCACAGGTCTACAAAGGGTTAAACATGAAGTGACAGTTAGTGGGACGATAATATGAAAATGCCTGGCCATGGAAATGAATGGAACAGAAACCTTTTTGTCACATATTAAAGTGCATTATTGAGTATGAGACACTCAAATTTCCTTTTATCTTCACATAAAAACAGATGCAAAATGTCAGGTACTTGGGCTTTTTAAATTAAAAGGATTCACCAAAGCAGCTATCCAGCAAATGCAGGCATTATGATGATTTTTGAATACTTTTCCCTATATCATTAATTAATTCTTTACTTTTTCAGTTATAACAACACCTTAACTTTTAAAAAGAATTTGTCCTAATTAGCCTTTGCTGCACACAAACTTGTATATCAACTGAAACAAAATATCTTTTGGAGTCATCATGGAGTAAAATTGAAAAAACTTCTTTTACTGTTTAAAAAATTTGCTATTTTTTATATTTGCTGTGATCTGGAACACAGAACTTAAAAATAAAGAATGTATTTCTTTGGGATGATCTATGATGTTTTCCAATTTAGACATATCTAAAACATAAAAATACAATCTTGTTAACAATTGAAAACTTTTGAACAAGAGTACAGAGAGAACACAATATAGTGGTGCATTATAACTGCCTTTGGATGTCACAGTAGTTGATGGGTCTCCTGCCACCTCTTTCCTCATGGTCAACACTGTGATGTCCAATTATGCCCTAAGGTACACTTATTTTGATGCTTACTTCTTTGGCTTTGAGTTTCTCTTTCTCATTATACATGGCTTTTACTGTTAGCTCTTTCAAATCTATTTTAGAAAGAGGTAGAGGATAAACAGATTCAATATATACAAATAAATGTCTTGCTTGCAAAAAAACTGGAACTGTCACTTGGACTATTTTATCAAGACAAAAGCAAAGTGAGTAACCCCAATCTGTGCTTATGTTGGGCTAACCTCTACTGAAAGCAAGATACAACATTAGAAGTATTCATGCTTAATGTTTACACTGCCTCTTAATTTAAAAGCTATACGTATTTAGGTATAGAGGATGCACTTGTGATATCAAAATGGGGCTATTTTCCATTCTAATTGATAATTGTTTTCATCTTTATTTCATAAAACCAAGGATTAAAAGCTAAGATTCTCTTGGTAACAATATTAGAATAGGCTAAAATTAAGTGGAATTGCTCATCTTTCTCAAAGTCATTTAATTCTGATGGTCAAAAGTATGAGCAAGTGGGAAAGAGTAGGGGGCTACAGGGCCATGTTGGCTTGGGCTCCCTTCTTTGTCCTGCTTTGGCTGGGGGGCCTGAGCCAAGACCCCCTGTTTCTTTGATCCCACTCTCTCCATCTGGAAAGCTGGAATAACACACTCCTCCCTATTCTGCAGGGCTGTCACCGGGAAGAGGAACAATGGACCAACGGCCACATCTTCTGTATGCCTTTGACCAGGCTGTGCTTCTGCACGTTATCTGCTGACATCCCAAACTGCTGCTAGATGTTGAGTCTGGCCTCCACTCCCCCAGCTGCCAAGAGAGTGTCTTCTCCCTCACATGCACACACTGACCACAGGGCAAGAGCTCAGGCTCAGCGGTGTCCCCATTTCTGTCCTGAGGCAATCATTTGAATATTCCATTGCAGTTTTGCCCTCGTTTCATAAAAATGGGTGGAAATTGGACAGAATGAAAATTTTAATATATTAAAATTGGATGACAATGTGCAACAATATAGCTCTCCAAACTGATGCAGTGGAAGCAAAACTAGAAATCCTTATGCATGCAGAACATGGTAAGTTTTAAAGGCAAGAACATTAGAGAAGATGCTTGAAAAATAGGATCAAACACTGGGATCTAGGAAAAGTGAGGCACATTTAGGAATTTTATATGTTTTTGATTCATTTCTTGAGAATAGAATGTCCTTTATAAGAAAAGATGCACAACTGAATTCATATCTGTAGATAAGAAAGCAAATAGTTTGGACTTGAAGATGGAACCAAAATGAAATATCAATATTGAGAATATGAGTTTCTACCACCCTACCCCACCCACCGCCCCTTGCCAAAGAAACAAAAAACACCCCCCCCATACACACAAACAACCTTTTGTGGTTACAAAAGGTAATCTATTAAAAAAAAATCTGTATTTCTCTCTTAGGGTGAAGTTCCCTTATAAATTCATTCATTCAGCAAATTTTGCTTGCAAAACCTCTCATGTAGCAGACTGACTAAAAACACTTGGTGTTTAGGTCCATAATTAGAAACCTGCCTAATCATTTTATGCTTGCTATTCTTAACTCCAAAACGTTTAAATAAAATGTTCAATAAAGGATTATTTATAAAAGGACCAATATTTTGATCACTTTAAAAGGACCAATATTTTGATCACTAATTCAAAGGGAGGACTGATTGTATAAATGCAAATAACTGCCTTACTTTAGTACATAAATCTCAGATTGTTAGGATATCTATTAGCACAGCTGATTCTAAATAATTTTGTAGGAACTTTTTTATTTTTGGGAGAGCCCATGTATTCATTCGATAGCTTGAAAACTATTCATTCTATTGTACATTTATAATGTAAATTATTTTGGTAGATTTTTATTATTTAAAATTTGGTAGATTTTGATTATTTAAAAGAGCTATAATGTATTTAGTATACTAGGAGACTACGCAATATCCTATTCCACAAGAGAATCAACATTTTCTTTAACTTTAAAATATTCCAAGGTTAGGAGGGTGAAATGCTCCACAATTAAGCTGTTGGAGCATCAGGCATTAGTCTCTATGGAATTTTTAAAAAAGAAAAAGTTAAGTTCTTATAAACAGTTTCAAGTGTTCTGCTAACATACTGCTTCCCACCGATTTCCTAATTATAGCGTTAAAAACCCAATCTACTAAACTGTTAGATGAACAAATACCTCTTTATTATGAGAAAGGAAATCAAAAGTTAGAGCTTACAATTTTCTGTTCTCTGGGGTGAAAATAAAAAGCCCAGAAATTCAAAATAACCTCCATCCAAAGCAAAGCAAGAAATTTCAGATGCTTTCAAGAAGTGTAACCTTTTATTTGGCGATCCAGAAGCCACCTTTCCAGAGCCTTGCAAGTGGAGACTTTTTAGCCGGAGGGGTTAAAAGTGTGGGTGTGGAAGTCAGCTTTTGTTTGAAAAATTAGCAATGCTATGAGTCATCGTGCATTAGCAGCGGAAGAGTTTTGCATCTTGAACGGACCCAGACGCCATATGCCATGCGGAGGCCTTTCGCTTTCTGCGGGGCCACGGCTGACAGGCAGCCACGTGGGTATCCCCAGTGGAAGGGCTGTCTCCTCCCGGCGGCGGGGACAGGAACGCAGCGAGCTGAACATATCCGACATTGTGCCGAGCAGCAGGAACAGCTGCTAAGCCAGCGAGCGGCAACGGCCGGCCAGGAGCGCGGCTGCTAATGAGCCTGGCGACAAAGCCCGCCTTCAGAGGGGCCCGCGAGAGGCTGCCGCGCCCCGGGTCCCCACAGGGGCCTCCGGAGGCGAATCCGCTCGTTCGTGCCTTCAGTACCGCGAAAAAGTTATCCTGGTATTGGAGGTTTCCTGCTGACAAATCCACCCCACTGATCCAAAACGCTGATGGTGCTATTTAAACTTTAAAAAACTTATAGTGACGGGCGTATTAAGACCCATCTTTAGAGACCCCGGGTGGGCCTTGCACAGTGGGTGGCGGCTGCTGCTTGGGTTCAAGTCCTGGCTCCCCGCGAGCATGACATGGGGCCTCGGCGGGTTATTTCACGTCTCTGCATTTTTCAAACGTAATAAAATATGTGACCTAAGGGACTGTACTGTATGACATTGTTCTGCTTGGATAATACACTAAAATAAGGCATCATCTGTACCTTCCTCACTGAGGTCGTGGCGTTCAGAACACCGAGCTGGCGGCGGCGACGCTGAGTAAATGGCGGTCTCCCGAGGTGCCATCCCGCTGCCCTGGGAACAGGCGAGGCAGCAGCCCGGCTCCTAGGGAGACTGGGGCCCACCACGTGGGGGCAGGGAGGGTGGTGCAGGCACGGAGAGACCAGAGCGCGGTGACAACAGCAGCGGCGGCGGGTGGGCGTAGGGGGCTTGTAACGGGTAGACTGGGCGCCTCGCAGCATCTGGGGCCCCCACCACTAAGCTCCTGGGGGCTCCAGGTTTACCCAAGGCTCTCTTCTGCTGAAAAGCGCTTACTTTCAGTGAACTCGCTGTAGCCCTTGCTCATCTTGCGGGCGCCACGGGCGCCAGGGCAGCGGCCCCTGCATTGGAAGCTTTCCTTGAGGCTCGGGGCTGAACTCCTTTGCACTCGCGGTCACCACCATTATGAAATTGTGGACCGCTCTTTTCCTTAAGGTTTCCTGCCCTCGGCGAAAAACACCCTCAGGATGAGGCCTGTGCCTTCCGTGTGTGCCCCCCTCCTGCAAATAGCACAGCTTCTGGCATACAGCAAATTGCCAATGGATATTTTGTTGAATGAATGAATGAACTAATGAAAAAACTGCTTTTGGACGTCATTTTCCAAGTTGGTGTCTGTGAGTATGAATGAGATTCTGTGAATCTGTTGATTACTTTTTCACCTAGATTTTTTTTTTTTAAGAGAAGCTCTAAGTGAATGTCACTTTACTGAATGGCAATCTCCAGCAGCAAATTCATTTTCTGCCTTTATTTCCTAGGGTTGGAAGTGTGTAAACAAGATGAGGGAACTGCTTGGTACTCAAGGGGAAGCCTCAACTCCTTGAACCCCTCCTGTGAGCTAAGCTCAACTAAGGGGGTCTCGAAAGGTGACGTGTACCTTCTGAAATGCACAAAGAATGCAGTTACCTGTGGAGTGCCAGTTAGTGCAAGTGGCCTTCATATTAAATTTAAACTTGAATTTAGGGAAGCACAGTAATAAACATCCTAAGAACCTTCGTGTAAAATATGGTGCAAAATTTATCGATGACTCCAGGCAATGTTTTGATTTGGAAAACCGAGCCATGGAGGAAGTCTCAGACATCTCAGACAGGCAGGGGCTGGGCTTTCCCAGAGAGCCAACATTTCCTTGTAGGAAAAGGGCACAAGACAGTAGTCAGTTCTGACCCAGGTTCAAATTTGTTGTCTCTAATGTATTTGCCTTTTTTTTGGATCTAGCCCTTAACATTTTGTTGCAACTCCATTTCCACAGACAAAATTAGGATAACTAGATACAGAAATGTGAACGGGAAAGGTAGGTAGCAAACTGAAAGGGGTTTTTCTGACTACGGAGGAATGCCACAGGGTAGTCAAATCTGGTTCTGGAACAGCCAGATCCATATTCCCGAGTCCCACTAGGTCACGGCCACTCAAAAATGAGAGTGGCATCACTGTCTCATTCTCTGCTAACGATGATTTGTGGGAAATTGGTTACTAGAAGAAATGTGCTCTTCAGTCATTGGGATTGCAAGGATTAAAAAAAAAAAAAAGCTGTGATAATTCAAAATACCCAGAGTGGAGATAATTACAGTGCAAGGCTCAAGACTAAACACACCCAGGATTTAGTGATGTCAGGGACTGCAGGATGAGGCAGAAACAAACAGAGCCGGTACAGCTGGGGCAGGAGGGAAAAGCACGTGTCTGAAATTCACACAAACGTGCACGCGCATGCAGTCCACCTCCCTGAATCAAGTTTCCAAGGAATGGTGACATGTGGAAGAGAGCGTAAGTGCACATTACAGACGGAATGTGCTCCTAGGAAGGGTGCTATGAAGGGACCCAGAGAGCTGCTGCCATGTCACCTAAGCTCTCTGCCTCTCATGACTTGCTGCCGGCTGCCGCAGATTAGAACTATCGATTGCTCCCTGCAGAAGGGTCTCGCTGTGCGAGTGGAAGGGAAGCCACAGGGACAGACAGCTCAAGGATTGATCTGCCTGGCAGGGAGCCTGGTGAGGGTCAGCGCTCCTTCACACCACCGATTAGAGCTACTGGGATGTGCATCCAGGCATGGCAGGGATGGGTGTGCCGGGCCTAAGGCCAGGGTCTTGCCGCCATGTTCTCCCGTGTGAGCTGGGCACAATACCTCCCAGAGAAGCTAAGGAGGCCCAGGGAAATACCAGGCTTTGTAAAGAACATGGCTGCAGCAGCCCAGGACAGGTGTCCCTGAGCTTCCCCCACTGCCCTGGAGAATGGCTGGGGGCCCTGCTAGGACACTGTCAGGCAATGGGCTTCATCCTCCAGAAGGCTCCCCATGCCAGGAAGCTGGCTCTGACTGTGGGTGACAAAAACCTTTCCCAACTAAAAGTTACCCCCTCTCTGTATTTAGAGCTGACATTAATGAAGAGAATTACAACCGACAATCTCATCAAGGATACAATCTACATGGCTTTCAAAAGATTTTCATGGAAACGAACTTCCACAGGCACAGAAACATAAGCTCAGCTAAAAAGGCAAGTAAAGTTATGCTTATGAGGGACAATAGGATTCGAGATTCTTGGAAGCAATATTTATATATTAGATATAAAATTAACTAAAGCGAGGGTTAATGAAAGCAGGTCAAAGTGAAAATGAGGAACCCAGTGAAATCAAGCTAAGAACAAAACACACCCTTTAAAACTGTTTCTGTGGATATTGAAGCAGCACGAACTTCATTTTCTTTTGTTTTTTTTTAATGACTAAATACTTTGGAATAAGAAGCCGGTATTTAAAATCAGTCACCTCTTTTTGGGATGCGTTTTAAGTCATTTTCCCCTTTGCACATTATAAAGACAGCTTGGGGTTTAACAAAATAAATCAGACTATAGAGGACTCAAAATGCTTCTTTCCCCCAATTAGAAATTCCTTAAAATGTTTGCATTTCAGATTCTAATTCAACTAATGCTAACTGACTTATTACGCTGGATGCTGGGGTGGAAAGCAGACAGCCTGCTGTCCAGTGGGGAGGGGAGATGCATAACAGCCCTTATGGCTGGTGGCGCTGTGCCGTCTGGGAGACAGAAAGACACCCACCGGCTTCCTCCCCTTTCTGCACCGACAGGATGCTGCCCCCTCTGAGGGAAACCGAGGTCAGGCTGGGGGAAACCCTGCACCTTCCACCTGCGAGAAGACCCCAGGTCAGCCAAGTGGGGAGACCACCTGCAGAGTGAGCAGGGCCTGGCCAGCTCCCAGCTGCTCCAGCTGTGGCCAACACAGGAGCCAGACACGTGATTAGAGGCGGCTCCCGGAAAATCTCAGAAAACTCCCTATTCTGACACAGCTGAACGAGAGAACCTGGGTGTTCTCCCCCATCTGAGCCCCATCAGCCCACAGACACAAGTGAGGACGAGGAGGTGGGGGATGGGAGCCTCCTCCCTCCACCATCTCTCCTTTAAGAACCTCTGCAAAAATCTTTAGGCTTTATCCTGCTGGTCAGCAGGTTCCAACGTGGGATGCGTGAGGATAGTGATAGGACTTCTATTGACATTTACCTTTTTATCTAAAGATAGTATAGAAATTAACTTTACTGAGACTTAGTACATGGCCTGGCACTGGCACCCTTCTTGCTAGATCATCTATGACCCTGTCCTGGATCAAGGTCAGTACATGAAACATCCCAAGAGAGAGGGTGGGAGGGAGGGAGCGGCAGAGAGGGGCTGACAGCAGCTCCTCATTCATTTTCAACATGCTGTGATGCACAGTGGTTTGCATAAGCCTCCACACAGAAGTTCTGTATTTTATTGTGTTAAAATTAGTATTATCTTTACAGTACATTGTATGCAGGCAGGGCATGCCCATGAAAATCTTTTGTACCACATAAAGGTTTGCTCTTATCTCATAGGAAATTTCTTACAAAAGCTGTTTACCATCAAGATGAGTTACTCATTTTCCTTTTATTCATAGAAAGACAAGTGTCCTAAATTTTGTGACCCTTTCTGTGATGATGAAGGGGCTGAATTCATTCATTCATTCAACAAATATTTACTGAACAAATATCTGCTCTGTGGCAGGTGCTGCGGCAACATCCAGGGTTGGGATCCACGTAGAAGGCATCTGTGTGGCCAGCACCCTGGCCAGCAACCCACTACCACCCTTGGAGGTGTTAGTGAACAACACAGAGAAAATTCCTGTTGGTGCACAGGAAGCCAGATGTGAAAAAAATGAGGAAGTGCATTATAGAACACATAAAAATGTGATAAGGGCTATGGAGAAAATAAAGAGTGCAGTGTGCCATGGAGGTGCTGGTGCGTGTGCGCACGTGACCATGTGTGTGCAGCATGTGTGCATTTATCTGTGTGCCTGCACGCCAGTTTTCACACAGGGAGGTTGGGGAGCGCTTCTCTGAGTGGGGGTGGAAGCAAGCCCTGTGGCATCTATGTGAGGTGGGCCCAGGGTTTGGCAGGGCAGTGCCCTGTCTGACTGGTTCACATGTCAGCAGGACACCTCTGGCTGGGGGGCTGAGGACAGTCTGGCAAGGGGCAGGGTTAGAGCAGGAGACAAAGTTAGGGGGCTGCAGCAGTGGTACACAAGTTAGAAAAAAGGAGACGCCCCTGTTCCTTCAAAGTAAATTTTGACATTGGGTGAGAAAGGAACTGCTGTTTGAAAGAAAGATGCCATGGACAGAACATCTTGACGAGAAATGTTGGGAAACATTACCTTAACCACAGAAATTTGTTGTTGAAGATGGTGTATGTTCTCAGAAAGCTTTCCTATCTGTATCACCAAAATATTTGCAAATAGAACTTTCTGAGTTGTCTCTAACCTTCCAAATGAAGAGTTTAGTACATTTTGAGTCCACTTATTAAAAACTATAAAAATGCAACATCTGTCCTGACACCAGGAAAGACTGAAGTTTCCGACCAAATGTCAGCAAAAACCTTCATAGAATTAGTGGCTCAGAATGAAAACTGCAAGTCATGATTTAGTAGGCCAGGCCAACGATCCCGGCTCCTGTGAGCCTTATGTAGCTTCGCGAGGTTTCATTTTCAGTGATAAGGCCGTTAAAGCCATGTATCAAAATAAACCAGGCTTAGAGGGACCCTTCGGAATCACTGAATCGCAGAACTTCTAAATCAAGATCATAAGAAGAACACAGCACATTTAATCCCATGACACTCTCCAAAATTCTATTTTGGTAAAAGCAGAACAATTTTACACTATTAAGTATATACCCTACATTACTGGCAATTTCAACTTTATCACAGCCTTCAAAATTCTGCTAGAGTATACTCTATGATAGTATAATATGCTAGTATAGGAGAACACGTACATATAAACAGAAACTAGCATATGCATGTTTGAACGGGTCTGTGATAGAGAATGGGGTCTGTGATAGAGAAGTCCAGAGCTGCCCGAGGTTTGCAATAAGGAGGTGGGTGTCCTGCCTCTGCTGTCTCCCCTGGAATAGGAGGAGGAACAGCTACACATATGTACAGTGGGAGCCTGGTCACTGGAGGTCTCACCCGCTGAAAACCTCCTCCTCACCCTGGAAGAGGCCATGGACATTTGCACAACCAACTGCAGTTAGTGTATAAACTCCTTTTCTTCTTGTAGAGAAGTTGTGGGTTTACAGAAGAACCATGCATATATTACAGAGTTCCCATATACCACCTATTATTAACACCACTAACGTTATACATTTGTTGCAACTGATGAAAGAACATTTTTATAATGGTACTATTAACTACAGCCCATGCTTTACTTTAGTGTTCACTGTTCGTGTTGTACAGCCTTATGGAATTTCCTAAGAAATTTTTATTCTAGTAACATATACACAACCTAAAATTTCCCCTTTTATCCACATTCAAATACACAATTCAGTGATGTTAATTACTACCTTCACCATCTATTACCAAAACTTTTCCATCACCCCAAATAGGAACTCTCTATCTACATTTTAAGCCTTAATTTCCTATTCCCTACCCTCACCCTGGGAACTTATATTCTATATTCTAACTGTTTGAGTTTGCTAATTCTAATTAATTAATTCTACTCAAGTCTTTAGCCCATTTTAAAATTAGGTTGTTTGTCTTTTTATTGTTGAATGCCTTTTCTGTATCAATTGAAATGACCATGCATTTTTTCCCCTTTGTTCTGTTAATGTGATGTATTACATTTATTGATTTTCTTATGTTGAACCACCCTTGCATAACTAGGATAAGTCCCACTGGATCATGATATATAATTCTTTTAATGTGTTGTTGGATTTGGTTTGCTAGTATTTTGTTGAGAACTCTATATTCATAAGGGATATTGGTCTGTAATTTTCTTTTCTTATGGCTTTGGTATAAAGGTGATGTTGGCCTCATATAATGAGTTAGGGAATACTCCCTCTTCTTCAATTTTTTCTGGAAGAGTTTGAACAGGATTCATGTTATTTCTTTTTGGAAAGTTTGGAAAAGTCCCCTGTGGGTCCATCTGGTCCTGGGCTTTTCTTGCTTGGGAAATTTTTGATTACTGATTCAATCTCTTTACTAGTTAAATGGTTTGTTGAGATCTTCCTTTTCTGCTTGAGTCACTGTAAGTAGTTTGTGTTTTTTAGGAATCTGTCCATTTCATCTAGGTTATCTAATTTGTTGGTGTACAGCTATTCATAGTATTCTGTCATAGTCTTTTCTATTTCTGTGGGGTCAGTCGTAAGGTCCCCCCTTTCAGTTCTGATTTTAGTTGCATCTTCTCTCTTTTTGCTTTGTCAGTCTAGCTAAAGGTCTGTCAATTTTATTGATCTTTTCAAAGACCAACTTTTGGTTTGTTGATTCTATTGTTTTTTTTTTAATTGTCTATTTCATTTATCTTTAATGTTTATTTCCTTCCTTCTGCTCTTAAAGTTTCGTTAGCTCTTCTTTTTTCTAGTTCTTCCAGTTTTGAGGTCAGGTCTCTGCTTTGAAATTTTTCTTCTTTTTAAATGTAAGTGTTTGGGGCTATAAATCATTGCCCCCCCCTCCTCCCACCCTCCCCCAGCACTGCCTTTGCTGCATCCCATAAGTTTTGGCATGTTGTGTTTTCATTTTCATTTGCCACAAGATCTTTCCTAATTTCCTTTGTGATTTCTTCTTTGACCCACTGGTTGTTTAAGAATATGTTTTTAAATTTCCACTTATTTGTGAATTTTCCATTTTCCCCTCTGTTATTGATTTCTAGCTTCATTTCATTGTGGTTGGAGAAGATACATTCTATGATTTCAATATTTTTGAATTACTGAGACTTGTTTTTTCACCTGTGTATGGTCTATATTGGAAAATGATCCAGGTGCATTAGAGAAGAATGTGTATTCCGCTGTTGTTGGGTGAAATGCTCGATATGTTTGTAAGGTCTAGTAGGTTTAGGGTATTGTTGAAGTCTTCTGTTTCCTTATTGAGCTTCTGTCTAGATGTTCTATCCATTATTGACAGTGGTGTATTAAAGTTTCCTATTACAAAAGTAGACCATCTTTTTTCCTCTTCAAATCTATCAATATTTGCTTCATATATTTTGGGCTCTGCTGTTAGATGCATACACATTTATAATTGTTATATGTTCTTGTTGAATTGACCACCTTTATCGGTATTAATGACCTTCTTTGTCCCTCATAAGAGTTTTTGACCAAAAGTCTATTTTATCTGGTATTAGTATAGTTACCCCAGCTCTCTTTTGACTACTACTTACATGGTATATTTTTTTCCAACCTTTCACTTTCAACCTACTTATGTCTTTGGTTGTAGGGTGAGTCTCTTATAAATAGCATATAGTTGGGTCAGGCTTTTTTTATCCTTTCTGCCAAACTCTGCCTTTTGACTGGGGAGTTTAATCCACTTACATCTAAAGTAACTGCTCATAATGCAGGACTTTCTTCAGCCATTTTGCCATTTAGACTTTGTAAGTCATAACTTTTTTGACCCTCAATTCTTTCATTATTGCCTGTTTTCATATTTATTTGTTTTTCTGTATTATACTATACTTAGTCCCTTCTCATTTCCTTCTGGATATATTTTTCATATATTTCTGTAACATGCTAAATATACAACAATATTTGGTTTGATACTAACTTAACTTCAATAGCATATACACATGCTGTTTCTATACCCTTCCATCGCCCCACCTATTTTTGTACTTGTTACACTGTGTGTCCAAAACCACAGATTTATCATTACTTTTTACGCATTTGTATTTTAGCACCTATAAGAAGAAAGAAGTGGAGTTAAATACCAAAAAACACAATATAATAGTACTGGCATGTATAATTACCCATATGATTACCTTTATTTCTTTATACTACTTTGATCCACTCAAACTCCATTTTGAGTTTTCTCCTCTAAAAAACGTCCTTTAGCATTATTTGTAGGGCAATTTTTGTTTATCTAGAAATGTCTCAATCTTTTGTTTATCTAGAAATGTCTCAATCTTTTGTTTACCTAGAAATGTCTCAATCTTTCTCATTTTTTTTTACAGAAAGTCTCAGTGTATATAAAGTTCTTAGTTAGCAAGTGTTTTCTTTCGGCACTGTAAGTATTTCATCCCAGTGCCTTCTTGCCTCCATGGTTTCTAATGACAAATTCACACAATCTAATTGGGACTCTTGTACACAACATGTTGCTTTTCTCTGGCAGCTTTCAGAACTCTCTCCTTGTCCTTTGCATTTGATAGTTGACTACTATGTGTCTGGGCATATTTGTCTTCCAAAAAGTTAATCCTTTTTTTGGTGTTCATTGGGTGTCTTGGATCTGCCAATTCAAATCTTTGGTAAGTTTGGGAAGTTTTTTTTGAGAGTCATTATTTTGCTGAGTATTCCTTCTGCCCCTTTATCTTTTTCTTCTCCTTCTGAGACCCCCATAATGTGTATTTTGGTACATTTGATGGTGTCGCACAGGTATCTTAGGCTATTTTCACTTTTTATAATTATTTTTTCTTTCTGTTCTTCAGCCTGACTCATTTCATTTGTCTCATCTTTGAGTTCATTGATTTTTTTCTTCTGCAAGCCATAATCTGCTGTTGAAATCCTCCTGGGCATTTTTCATTTCAGTTATTGTGGTCTTCAATTTCTGTAGTTCTGTTTGATTCCTTTTGAAAATTTCTGTTTCTTTATTGAGATTAATATACTTGCTCATTCATTGTTTTCCTGATATCCGTTGAAGTTCTTTCTCTGTATTTTCCTTCATTCCCTTGAGCACACTGAAGATCATTTTCTTTTAAAAGGTATTTATCCAGGAAGTCCAAAGTCTGGTTTTCTGGACTTTTATTTTATCCTCTTCCTTTGGATGGGCCATTATTTCCTGTTTTTTTTTTTTGTTTGTTTGTTTTGTTTCTTTTTTTGTCTTGTAATCTTTTGTTACACACTGTAACATTTTAAATTGTTAACTCCGGGGTTTAGTACCAGAGCTGTTTATTGACTTTGTATCCAGATAGTGGTACGGCAGATTTTCTTGAATGCCAGGAGCTAACACCACCAAACCAACCACCGCTAAAAACACTTTTCACTGTCTTTGCAAATTGGCTTTGCATTGGCCAGTGCTCTCCTTCAAAGTTCAGCCCTGCTCTCAAGACGGTCAGACCAAGGCGACTGTGAAGTGTAAGTTCCCCCCTGTCTTTCCTGGGCCTGTGTCTTGTCCTGAGCTTGTTTTTACTAGTGGCCTTAGAGTTCCCCTGTTTGAAGGCCCCCTCTACTGCCTATGAAGCAGAACTTTTCCCTCTCTTGGGTGCTTAAAGGGCTTAAAGCAGGTAAGCCTTTGCCCTGGCTGCACAAGTCAATTGTTTCTCACAGTGCTTTTGCGTGGAGGGGAAATTTTAGGAGGGGGGTGAGCTCCACAGTTTTGAGTTAGGGTACTGTCTCTAAGACTCCTCTACTGCTTTTGCGAGGAAGTGGTCAGCAATCTGACTGCACACTCCCTGGATCTTGGGCAACTAGGTATTTATACCCGTCCCTGGCATCAGCAAGCTGCACCAGGGGCTGGGGTTGAGGACCTTATTGCTGCCTGAGGCAAGGCTGGGGAATGGGCAAAGGCAGTTGTTGCATGGACAGTGAAATTCACCTGTATTTACTGCGATTTACCAGCCTCTTCCTCCCGCTCCTCTCCGGATGCTGCCCAGAGTTCTACTAGACTCTGGA
>PVKY010002391.1:0-25864 GCA_004027775.1 Bradypus variegatus | reverse complement strand
TTTTTCCCGAGTATCTTGGATGGCTGAACTTACAAATTTTTGACACAAGGTGGGGCTGTTTGCCATGCCTTGTGGCAAAACCTCCCATTGATATCTTTTCATAGGCTCTTTAAAATTAATGGACGGAAGGCTAAAGGCAAAACGTTCTTGATCATCTGGGTGTAATGGAATGGTAAAGAAGCAGTCTTTTAGATCTATAATAATTTTGTAGTACCCCAGAGGTATAGCTACAGGAAATGGAAGACCAGGTTGTAGGGCCCCCATAAGAATCATAGTTTTATTTACTGCTCTTAAATCCTGTAAAAGTCGCCATCTTCCTGATTTCTTTTTAATGACAAAGATAGGCGTGTTCCAGGGTGAATTACTTTTAGTAATATGGCCTGCACTTAATTGTTCCTGTACCAACTGTTGTGCGGCTAGAAGTTTTTCAGAAGACAAAGGCCATTGATTCACCCATACAGGTTCATTGGAAGACCAAGTAATTTTTTCTGCATGGGGTACAGGAGGATCAGTGACCCCTAAGGTAAATTTCCCAGTCCCTGTCTGTTAATTTGCCCTTTTATTTGCAAAGGTTGAACAATTCCCGACTCATTTTTTCCTAAACCTTTTCCTGGTTTAAAGCCTTGTGAAAGCATTTGAGCTGTAACTACCTCATTGGGGCTACACATGAGGAGCCCTAATTGTGAGAGTAAGTCTTGCCCCCAAAGATTAATGGGGAGCCCCGGTATAACATAAGGCTGTATTGTTCCTTGCTGACCATCTTTAGTTTTCCAAGTAAGAATTTTTGAGCTTTTTTCAGGATTTTGCTTTTGGCCTATGCCTTTTAGATTTGTTAAAGTGGGAGAAAGGGGCCAATTATGTGGCCAGGTTTCCTTTTTCAAAATAGTAACATCTGCTCCTGTGTCTACCAAGCCTTCAAACCTTTTTCCATCCAGCCACAGGGTCATTAAAAGCCTATTAGGTGAGATAGGTTGTACCCAATAAGCATCAGAGGAGCCAAGGCCTTCCGAGCCGCGCTCGGGGCACATTACTTCATTACTAGTCTCAAACAAGGGCAGTAGTAATAACTGCGCAATCCTTTGGCCTGAGGGAATAGTGGTAATATTTTGAGGTGAAGAAGCCAAAATTTTTATTTCCCCTGTATAGTCACTATCAATAACTCCTGGGGAGATGTGAAGTCCCTTTACTGTGGAACTGCTTCGCCCAATGATTAACCCATAAGTGTGTGGGGGGGCAACGGGCCAAAAACGCCAGTTGCCAAAACTTGCACCCCCATTTGTGGAGTTAGTACTGTGCGGGTGGTGGAACAGAGGTCCAGTCCTGCGCTCCCTGGGGTGGCTCGGCAGAGGTCTGAAATGGATTGTTGCGGGCTGGAACAAAGCTGACTGCCCCATAAGCTTGTTTGGGTTTGGGGGCCTGGGGCTGGCCCCACTTCCCGTTTCCCGGATGGAGAGGTAAAGGCTGACCCTGGGCATCTGTCCTTGATCTACACTCATTAGCCCAGTGTCTACCCCTATGGCATCTGGGGCATAACCTAGGGGCAACGCCCTTTTCTTCCACAACCCTTTTGCCTCTGCAGTTTTTTTGCAAAATGTCCTTCTTCCCCACAATTAAAGCACTTTCCTCTTTTTTTTGAGCCAAATATTGTTTTACGGTAAATCCCTGCAGGGCAGCTGCCATTGCTAAACCTTGCTGATAGGCTGCTCCTATATCAGAGCACAATCTAATATAGCCAGATAGATCTGCCTTTTTTCGTTATGGGTGGATTGCAGACTGACATGCAGTATTTGCATTCTCAAATGCCAATTGCTTTACAAATTCCGCGCCTGCTTCAACACTTCCAAATATTCTTTCTGCTGCTGCCGTGAGCCGATGTACAAAATCTGAAAACGGCTCATCAGGCCCTTGTTTGATGCTAGTAAGTGAGGAACTAATATTTCCTTTTGTAGGCAACTTTCTCCATGCTCGAGTAGCTGCCGTTTGAATTTGAGCAAATAACCCTGGGCGATATTGCAATTGCTCATTATTTGTGGCATGATCTCCTTCTCCCATTAACATATCCAAGGTCCAGCCATTGTTTACTTGTGCATTTTTCCTAGCAGTGTCCTTGCATACTTCAACATACTCTGATTTCCATAGTAGATAATCTCCCCCTGATAAAGTTGCACGAGCAAGGGTGTGCCAATCTATAGGTGTAAGCCAATTTTCTGCTACAGAGTCTACGAGAGCCATAGTATAGGGGGCAGTAGCCCCGTACTGGGCAACAGCGGCTTTTATTTCCTTAACAATTTTAAAATCAAAACCACTATGAATCCTCACTGCATCCCCATCATTATTGGTGGTTTCGGTGACAGGAAAAGTCTCGAGCTCTTTTAAATCAACTAAGGGGTTAAGGGGTTGAAGATTTTTTCGCACCGCCCCGTGAAACTGTGGCTTAGCATTAGACAAAAGGTCAGCCCTTCCTGCCGGAGGCAACATGGCGGGGGCTCCCGCCCCGCCCAGAGACAAAAGACCGGCGCTTCCCGCTGGAGGAAAAATGGCCGCGGCCCCCGCCCCGCCTCCTGTTCTCAATCGTATTAAATGTTTTAGGAGCTGCTGGTGTTCCTCCTCCAATTGAATTTGCTCTTTTAGCCCTTTTATTTTTTCTACTAATTTTTCCTTGGGGTCTAAGACTGGCGTAACTACCGACGGAGCAGAGGGTGGGGGGCAGTAGTATGGCGGAGGCTGACTCGGGGGGTCTGGGTCCTCCATATCCTCGGACTGCTCACTGTCTGACTTGCTTGCTAGTCCGAATCCTTTAAGGTCTGGACAGATACGGGGAACTTGTCTGCTGTTTGGCTTTTGATCTTTAATTTTATCCTTTTGGCACCCACTCCGGGCACGAGGTTTATTGGGCAGCTTAGACTCTTCATCACTATCTAGAGAAATTAAATCTTCCTGTGAACCATATTTTTTGTGCACGAATGCAGGCTTAATTTCAGAGTCTTTAGAATTTGTGCCAGAGTCTATGCTTTGCAAATTGGAGTCCTTTGCTTCCTGTAAGATGGCCTCGCCGGTCTTAACCATGGCGTCGACCTTATGGTCAGTAGACTGGACACTAAGAATTTCACTAACCAAACTCCAATAAGAGAAGGCTGTCACTGGGACCCTTTCTGGCCCATAAGTTTCATAAAAGTCTTTTAAAGCACTTCCCACCCGTTTCCATGTTTTTTCATCTATTGTTCCTTCTTGAGGGAACCAAGGACAAACCTCTTTTAGGAATTCAAAGAATCTTAACAGCTGCTTTACTGTAACCTTTACTCCTCGCGTCTTTAAAGCATTTTTTAGTCCCTCTACAAAAACTTCATGCTGATTGCTTGCCCCATAATCGCTGAAACACTTACCGAGGATCCTGGCGGCGAGGCAGGCTCCCTCGCAGCGTCCTCTATTCTTCTCTCTCGCTCTCTCTCTCCTCTTCTTTTTAAAAGTGAAAGCAAAAAGGAAAGACACAATCGCTTCCCAGCTTTCTGACCTGCGCCCTCGCGGGCTAACGGGAACTGCGTACTCCACTGGTCCGCACTCAGCCCACACCACCCCTCGAAAGGGGGGATCACAGAATCACTCCCGGGAGATCCTGGCGTGCACCTCATCCTAGCAGTAGGCTGTCCGTATAAACCCCGGACCGGAGGGATAAACCAGCCAGCAAGCCAAATACCGCAGGTGCACAGGAAACTCCCGTTGGCTCACACACTCAAATCACAATCACGCAGAGAAAGAGGGGAAACAGAAAATGGCCAATGTAGTGTTACAGCCGGCCAATGTTGATGGAGAGGAGGTGCCGTCCCTGATGGGGAGGCAGCTTCGAGAGGAGGTGCCGTCCCTTGTTGGGAGCTTCTCCAATTGCCGCGGACTTCCAATTCAGTGTTCTTCACTGGATCCCCTGTGTTCAGGTCCCTGTTCGGGCGCCACTTTGTCCCGACCGGCGGGGTAAAATCGAACCTGGACCTGAAAGGGGGAGTGAGAATGGGAAGGGGCAAGAGATGCAAAGGAATGGAGACAAGACAAAATTCTGATCAAGTCTCGTTTATTGAGGGAATTTCCAGGGTTTATATAGAGGTTTATGGGAGGGGTACTGAAGCGCGCGAAAAAACTGCAACTATGCACTCAGCTATTGGCTCTTGGGAAACAAAGAACTTCTCAGCTATAGGCTAGAAAGAGGAAACTTAGAAGAGGAACTTTGGAAAGTCCCAGCAACGGTTCTTGCAACAGCCCGTGTCTGCAATCGGCTGATAAGTGGGAGGGGCCGCGGGGGAGTTTCCTGGAACTAGCTGGCAGGTGGTAGCTAAAAACAAAGAAGTGGAAACTTAACTGAAGCTAGGAAACTGAAACTTAAGCTAAGAGCAGAAAAACATAAGCTCAACTCAGGCAAACAACAAAATGGTGTCTTGTGGGAAGCGTTTTGGCATCTGCTTGGCCACTTTGTAACCAAGAGCCGTTTTACAAGCTGAGCTGAGCTGAATTCCTGCTCCCCTGCCTTCTTTCCTAAGTTTCAACTCCTCTAATCTTAGTTTCACCCTCCAGTAAACTAGCCCCACCTGTAAATCAGCTGTTGCTGGCTGGGACTTTCCAAAATTCCTCCTCTAAGTTTCCTCTTTCTAGCCTATAGCTGAGACGTTCTTTATCTCCTAGAGCCTATAGCTAGTCGCAGTTTTTCGCGTGCTTCTGTATTCCCTCCCCCTCTGTATAAAACCTGGATTTTCCCTCAATAAACGAGAGACTTGAGAGACTTGATCAGAATTTTGTCGTCTCCATTCCTTTGCGTCTCTTGCCCCCCCTCCATTCTCACTCCCCCTTTCAGGTCCAGGTTCGATTTTGCCCCGCCGGTCCGGACAGCGTCTGGTCAAGATGACCGAACAGATGCCAAGTGCTTCCCACACATGACCTCCGGGACTGCCCTGTTCCCGTCCACCATCCCCTCTTGGTCACCAGCCCCAGCATCTGCTTCCAGCCCTTCCTAGGGTGGTGGCGTGGCTCTCCCCTCCGCTTCAGCCCTCAGCTGCCTTCTGCGTAGTGTCAGGAGCCAAACCCAGTAGAGCAGGGGCTTGTCTGCCCTGGTGGCTGCACGCAACACCCCTGGAGGTGGGATGGGCCTGGCACACACGGGCCCTCAGTGGGCGTTTGTTGAGCAGAGACACCATCATGTGAGCCAGGGTGACTGACCAGCAGCCTTGACCCCGCATGGGGTCAGTCCCCACTGGGAAACTGCTGGGTCAGCAGGGCCAGTGCGGGGGCAGGCATCAGACCCAGGGAGTCACAGAGAAGTCGCCCTGAGTGCCAGGTGCAGCCCAAGAGGGCCGTGAGAGGGTGGGAACACAGCCTTGGGGGCATTAGGCCTGGGGAGGGGCCCTGAGCCTGGGGAGGGTCCTCTGAGCCGTGTGGTCAGAGGCTGAGACACAGTGGCATCATGGGTGACCCCTTGGCCCAGCCCTGCCCTGCCAGCTCAGCATTGCTGACCAGGGTCCAAGCCGTGCCCTTGCCCAGGACGTCAGCACCAGGCTGTGCAGTTCTGCAGGGCTCAACCCAGAACACCTAATGCACTTCTCAGACCCTGCACCTCAGAGGCTGCTACACCAGCAGCCGGGGGCAGCTGGGAGGGCCAGTGGGCAGCCAGGTGCAGGCCTTGTCCACCGGGCGATGGGAGGGGCCGGGGCAGCTGCAGCACAGGGCTGGGGAAAGGTTGCCCAGGCTGTGGCTTTGCTCCAGCCAACGTGGGTACCAGGATTCCGGGTCCCTCAGGAGGGAGGGTGGGCCGTCCGCACCGTGCTCAGCCTGCAGCCTGCAACTGGAAGTTCGTCCAGCTTGGTGGGGCAGCCTGCAGGCTGGGCCAGGAGCAGGTTGGGGGGAGAGGAGACAGCGCATGGCCACAGCTGCCGCCCGGGGGCAGTGCTGGAGGCAGGTCCTTGTCGAAGCAGAGCCGCATCTGGTGCCCCGGTCTCCAGGCCTCCCCCTCCCCCCACAAGCCCTCCTTGACCCTCCTCCCTCAGGCCCCCACCCCTCCACGCATCCTCTCGGGGCCCTCCCAGTCCTCAGGCCTGTGGGGTCCCTGTCTCGCGACTCCACAGTGACTGGCCATCTGGTTGGGCCAGGCCATTCCAGGCATCTTCTCCACCCTGGGAGGTGGGGGTGCCTGTGGCCTCTTGTGCAACCTGTAGCCTGAGGCCAGCAGCGCTGACCTATGGCTACAGCGTTCCCTGGAAACCTTGGGGCAGGTACTTGGGTCACTGTCCCTGCAGCCTGGCAGATCTGGAGGCCACCCCCACCAGGGAACCCAACCCCCTGGCATGTGCAGGCAGTAGCCTGGCCAGCCTGGAGACGGGCATCTCCTGCCCACTGGCACCCATGGTGGGGGTGCCCCCTCCCTGGAGCTGGGGGCCGGGATCCACCTGGGGGCTCAGTTGTGCAAAGACAGAAGGGGTGGCAGGGCCCCTTATCAGGGCTCATGGTCGGCCTGAGTCTAACCGTGTCCCTTGGCCATGGCCCTGGGGATTTCCTCCTGCGACGTCGGCCGGGCCTGTCAGAGGCAGACGAGGGGGCTCTGCATGTTTGTCACTGACCCATCCAGTGCATTTAACTTCCACTCAAAACAGTTTGCCCCCAGAGTGCTGGCCAATGCATTTCTGCCACCCATTCATGGCAGTGACCTAAAAAGAAGAGTGACCAGTTCTCAGGGGGGGGCCTGGATGGAAAAGTGAAGAGGGGTCTTGGTTAAATGCTCCCTGATGTCTTGTAGTTCCCAGGGAAGTTACCGCAGGCTGCTGGGTGGCCAGATGGAACTGCTCGTTAGCAATCTGCAAAACAGGTGGAAATGAGTGTTTCCGGAAGAATTAGAGCAAATGACCTCACTAAATAAGCCCAGTTTGCCAGAATGTTGGGTTAAGGGATATCGGCCCTGAGCAGAAAAGGGAACACAGCAAAAGGAGTGCAGAGCCCTCACACTTGGGGAAGCGGTGATCTCAGGGTGCTGTGTGAAGGCACGCTCTCCCCCCAGGTGTGCTGCCTGCTGGGATTCAGGCCCCCAGGCTGCGCTGGACAGATCCCTCCTTGTTCTGGGGGAAAAAAATCTAGAGAAAATTGTCATTCTTTCCCAGGGGCTCTTTTTTTAATGCATTTTTTATTGTGGAGGGCTTGGCATCTCAGCGAGGCTGGTGGCCAGGGGTGGAAGGGTTCTGGGGAGTGGGCAGCTGAGCATTGGGGGTGTCCCTGTTGCTCGGGAGCTGCTGAAGGTCCTTGGGTGCTCCTGTGGCTGGCGCAGACGAGGGTGGAGGAGCTGAGGTGATGTCTGTGCACAGGGAGGAAGCCCAAGTTGTGGCTGAGAAGTGGAGCAGGAAGGTGCTTTCCTTGCACCTTTCTCTGGGCTGCAGATAGCCGGGGCCCCCACTCAGATGGCATCAATTTTGGGGTCCTCCTTTGGCTCAACTCTCCCTTTCTCCCATCTTGGGACCTGCAACCCTCTCTGTTTCGCATCTGCTTTTCCAGATCAGCAACCAGAGCGCTGGTCCAGAGCTGGACCCAGGATCCCCGAGGCTGATCTGCTGGGAGCCACCCGGGTCCAGAGGAGAGGCCCGGGATGGAGCTGAGGCACCTCACAGAGGGCAGAGCTGGGAGCTGCGCCTCTCAGGAGGGAGACCTGCGTGGAGGGGCGGCGGGCGGTAAGCCGACACCTCCAGGAACGGGCCCCCAGGGCCGCAGCTACTGTGGGAGCCCCCTCACTCTGGAGCCACGCAGTCCCACCTCCTCTCGCGACCCGGACCTGGTCACGCCCCAGGGACCACACTCTAGGAAGGGGGGCTGTCGCTGCCCGGTGAGGCCTCGCCGAGCCTGTGACCGTTCTGGTGGGCAGGCACCTTCCCGGAGCTGTCCGCGGGCCCAGCCGTGCGGAGACCACTTGGGCGACAGACCGCGCGACCCTGGGGCGGGCACGCAGGCCTTCCCCGGCCCCCCGCAGTGGAGCCCCTCGGCGGGCCCGTCCCACGCGGGCGCACAGCCGCCAGCGGGCAAGTGCCCCCCGACGCATCCCGAGCGCGCCCCGGCGCCCGCAGCCCCGCGGCGGTACGCGTGCGCCGAGTGCGGCAAGGCCTTCGCGCGCACCTCCAGCCTGCTGCAGCACGAGCGCATCCACACCGGCGAGCGGCCCTACGCGTGCCCCGAGTGCGGCCGCGCCTTCGTGCGCTGCTCCGGCCTCTACCGCCACCGGCAGACGCACGCGGCCGCGCGGCCCTGGAGAAACTGCCTGCGAGGGCGTCCGGGCCCCCGGCGGGAGGCCAGGCCGTTCGCATGCGCCGAGTGCTCTCAGGCTTTCGGCCTCTTCTCGCACCTGGTGGAGCACCGGCGCGTGCACACGGGAGAGAAGCCGTACGCGTGCCCTGAGTGCGGCAAAGCCTTCAACCAGCGATCCAACCTGAGCCGCCACCGGCGCATGCACAGCAGTGCCAGGCCCTACGCCTGCGCGCTCTGCGACAAGGCCTTCAAGGGCCGCTCGGGGCTGCTGCAGCACCAGCGCGCGCACACCGGCGAGCGGCCCTACGGCTGCCCCGAGTGCGGCAAGGCCTTCCGCGGCTGCTCTGAGCTGCGCCAGCACGAGCGCCTGCACTCGGGCGAGAAGCCCTACATCTGCCGCGACTGCGGCCAGGCCTTCGTGCGCAACTGCAGCCTGGTGCGCCACCGGCGCACGCACACGGGCGAGCGGCCCTACGCCTGCGGCCAGTGTGGCCGCGCCTTCAGCCAGCGCTCCAACCTCACCGAGCACCAGAAGCGGCACACGGCCCGCGCCGCGCGCTGAACCGGATCCGAGCCCTGAACGCACCGCACACGTTCCAGCCTTGTAAACCTCACGGGGGCGACCGCGCAGCCGCAGGTCTCACGAAGGTCGGGGTGCCTAGTCCTGTGTGTCCTGAGGGGGCGCCTAGTCTGCCCCCCATGGTGGCCTCACTGCACCCGGTGGTACTGGGAAAACGGGGTGAAGGGACTCCGTGGGCCTGGCCAGCAAGTGGCAAAGGCAGGTCGTCCACCAGGACCTTCAGTGCCGCAGCAGCCCTCAGTGGTCATGCGGTGGCCGGGCTCTGCCTCTTCCCTTAGGTTTTCAGCAGGCCTCCTCCGGCCACCCGAGAGCAGGGGCCCCTTGCTGGGAGAGAGGGTCTGCGGTGTCCGGGCGGATTCCCTGGCACCCCGGGGCTGCTCTGCGGCTGCGGGACAGGGTGGCGTCCTCTAGTGCTCCAGTCTGGAACCCTCAGGGAGCCCACCCTGGGGTGGGTTTACCTCCACCCTCAAGCAGGTGGGGCCTTAGTCAGTCCAGGACCAGCCACTGCCCCTGGGAAAACCCGAGGATGAGGTGGGGTCCGCCCGGGGCCTGGGCAGGAACTGAGGGAAACAAAGAGGGGCCGGGTGGAGTCAGGCCCCACACTGGACTCGCTGTGTGACCTTGACTATCTCACTTCACCTCTCTGTGCAAAGTGGGGTAATGACAGCACCTTGGGGGAAAATTTCATGTCACGGGCTTGGCTCTGCCTGCTGAGGGGCATGTGCCCCATGTGTGTGGCTGTCCTGTGGGCTCCAGCCTTGTCCCCCAGGGTCCCTCTTTTCGGTCTCAGGCTGCACTGGATTCTGCCTTCTCTGCAAGCTGCAGCCATGTGGGTCCTAGTGGGCCCCGGCTTGTGGTCCCTGGGGGGTGAGCAGAGTGCCCGCCTTGTGTGTGCCTACATAAGTGCTGGAAGGACAGATGGATGGATGGGTGCGTGGTGTCAGGACAGGCCCCTGTGTCCTTGCCTTACCACAGGGGAGGATGCAAGAGTGGGTCAGCACTGGTGGCACCTGCCTCGCCTGTCACCACTCCCCGCCCTGCACCTGGGACCCTTGGGTAGGTGGTCCTGGGTGGCTGGACTTGCCTTGTCCAGTCTCCTGGGCATCTGAGCCCAGGGTGGAGTCCCAAGTCCCCCCTTTCCCTCACGTCCCCCATCTGGGCCTGTCGATGACATGGTCAGGTCCCCTTGAGAATCTGCCCCTTCCACCCCTTCTGCCCCCCGCCCAGTCCCCCCCCAGACTCCAGGGTGCGGTGGAGACCCGAGCAGCTCCCACCCCCTTCTCTCAGTAGATCAAAGTATTGAGTCATCAGACTGGTCCTCCGATCCCTGCAGGGCCGGGCCTGGCCACCCCCTTACCCGTCACCACCCGCAGGCTCTCCTCTCCCAGCCTCCTGCTGGCCCATGTCGCAGCCACTCTGTCGCCGCAGGGCAGGCCCTGTCCCAGACCAGGTTGTCGGCTGCTGATGCCGAGCACCCGGCGAGGTGGGTTGGGAGGTTGGTGACGTGTCAAGGCTTCCTGGTGAGAGCAGGGCAGGCCTCCCTAGCTGGTCTGTAAACAGCTCAGAAGAGCAAGAAACGGAGGCCAGCTTGGGGGTTGGATGGTGCCTGGGATGTAGGGCTGTGGTGAGGGTTCCCAGGCACAGGCAGGTGGAGTACCCTGTGAGGACCAGAGGAGGGAACACCCAGGGGTCCTCTTCACTTGCCCAGAGGGGGGAAGAGGGAAGTAGGGGGCTTGAAAGGTGTCAGCAGTCGGACATCGAGAGATGGAGTCTGCGTCTCCATTGCACCCAGGCTTCCGGGCACACGTGCCGTTCCCGCCACACGGTTTGTTCATGCACCTCCTTCTGGGCTCCCTCCCCAAGTGTCACCTCCTCTGATAGGTGTTCGCCCCCCACCCCGCCCTGCTGGGCACAGAGTGGCCTTTTCTTGTTCACAGCTGTGTTCCCAGCACCTGGGGCAACTCTTGGTAAAAGTTGGACGGATGAACAAATAAATCTGGAGACAAATATCTAGAAACTTGTCACCATCAAGGGAGCTTTGCACAACCCAAACACTTAGTTCCCTCAAGTTTTATAGGGTCAGGAATTCAGGCTTAGCTGGTTGGTTCTGGCTTGGGGCCTTGAGGTTGCAGTAGGGCTATGGGTGAGGACAGCTGTCCCAGGGCTCATGTGGTCCGAGAGGATTGGTGGCAGGCAGCCTTGTCCTCACCTGGCCTCTCCCAGGGCTGCCCAGTGGCCTTGACATGGCGGCTGGTTTTCTCCATAACAGGCCAGGAGACAGCCTGCGGAAGGCAGTGCCACCCGTGGCCTCGTTCCAGAGGTGACACCCTTCGCTTCTCCACATTCGCTCTTGAGGCAGCGAGTCCTCAGGTCGTGCTGACCCCAGGGGTCTCCTGTGCAGCAGGCAGGTGAGGGGATGGGGGCAGGGTCTCACAGGGCAGAGCAGCAATGTCCGGTGAAGCCGAGCGTCCCGCCCCTCCGAGGAGGGGTGACCTGGGCAGTCACACAGACTCATGCCACCTACTGGCCTCCCCCTAATGGTGGTGTCCTCTCCATGGCTGTCCGCCTCTTTGCCTTGACCTGGGCCTTGGCTTCCCCTCCAGCCCCACAGCTGTGTCGTGGCTCGTCTGCGTGGCCAGCTCTCGCTCATGGCTGCATGGTGAGGAAGCCTCTCCCATGTGAGCCCTGGGCTGGGCCTTGCCCTCTCCCTGCCAGGGCCATGGGAAACGGGGAGGCCGCTGAGGCCCTCCAGTGGGGAGTTGTGTGCTGGCGGAGCCGCAGGGACCACGTGAGCCCTGATATCCTGTCCCTGGGTGAGTCCCTCAGCCCCCCAGGTCCTGAGCTGCTTCTGGCCGCTCTGATGCTCAGAGGCCCCCTTGTCACACAGTGACTCACTTCTGACAAACAGAATGTGGGGACATGGGGGTGCGTCCCTCCGGGACCAGGCGCAGAGAGCCTTGGGGCTTCTGCCTTGCCCTATCCATGCAGGAGAACATGTGTCACCAGGATATTTCATTTTGATAATTAAAATCTTCAACTCTGTGATGGTCATATCTGAGCTTCACGTCAAAGGAAATCTGCTTCCTTCCCTCTCAGCCCTGCTTTTTTTCCCTTCCAGTCCAGTATAATCAAAACAAAACAAAAACCCTCTTTCTAGGAGTATAACACATGCAGAAAGTGCCCGTGATGTAAGGGCACAACTTGCTGAAGTTTTCCGAACCGAACCTGCTGTGTGCGCAGCCCCTGGACCAAGAAAGAAGACGTTTCCAGCAGTTAGAGCCCCCTTGAGCCTCCCCCAGCCATCTCCCACCCCAAAGTAACTTACCATCATCCCGATGCTGACACCACAGGACCGTATGGTGTGCTCCGTGTCTGCCTCTCTCAGCTAACCCTGTCCCCTCCGTGCTGCTGCGTCCAGCGCGTCCCGTGTTCTTTCTCGTGTTGTGTTTGTGTGTGGCTGCATCACGCTTACCTTCCACTCTCCTGTCGTCACTCCCTCTTTCCCCTGCCTTTGGGGGAGCCTGTGGTGGGGAGGCCTTGAGAGTGTCCCCCCCAGCCTAGTACCCTCCACCCCGTGTCCTGGGCGACTCTGGCCACGGTTGAAGGTTGAGCGTCTCATGGCTTCCGCCCCCTGAAGGTTCCCTGCTGGACCTGCCTGGCTGGGCCGCTCCCTCACCGGCGTTCATGATGCCTCACAGCCTCCGGCCCCGCCTCCTCGCGCCACCTCCCGTGCCGTTCCCTGGGGCCCGGTCCCGCAAGGTCCCGAGCCTGGAGCTGCGCGGCTGACTGGGCTCTGGGCTCCGGAAGGATCTTTTCACTGGGATGGGAGGCGGGTGCATCCTGTCCTCAGGCTCCCGGGGATGTTGCCTCTTTGAAGCCCCCCTGGGCCTGGGGGGAGGGGAAGCAGCCCCCACCGGCGGCTTCCCACAGGACGCCCCGAGCCCCAGGCTCCTGGACACTCCCCTCCTGCCCTGCAAGGCTAGTGTTCCCTGCACACCCTGCACAGGGGGATGCAGCCCCGGGGTTCTGTTCACATTTTGGGGACCCGTTACAAGTTCCTGGTACCCCAGCAATGTCGGCGCCCACGATCGTGAGGGAGGCTGCAGCTGCCACCCGAGGGCTCATCCGGAGAGCAAGCCCAGCGGACAAGGACGGGCCCCTCGGGAACGCTGGGAACATCCTCCCATCAGAAATCAAACATTTTCTCACTGTTCGCCCTAAAGGGAGGCCCAGCCAAAGTGCTGGATGAGGTGGTTCCCCCACAATGGCTGGAGGGGAAAAGGGGCGTGGGGTCCCCCGCTGCCCCACACCCCCTCTAGCTGGGGCTCTGCGGGTTCTCCCTGACACTTCCTTTCCTCAGGACGAGGTGGGGTCCCCAGGAGAGCCACCCCGGCACAGGCCCCAGGTGCACGGGAGGGACGTGGGGGGAAGATTCGGAGCTGCTGGCCCTGGGGTTGCAGTGGCTGCACGAAGCCCCCTGAGCTCCTGGAGGTGGTTTCAGGCTGGGGCTGAGGACGCGGACAGGCACCGGGAATAAGGAGGCGGGAGCAAGGGGCGAGCCCGGAGGGGTGCGAGGGCTGTGGTTTGCAGATGGGCTGTGGGGGGCCTGAGACTTCCTGGGGGGGCGGGAAACACCACGAGCTGGGGATGGGTGGGGGTGGTGGCGTAGAACAACGGAGATTTACCCACACGACTGGAGGCCAGAAGCAGAAGTCATGTCTGGGGCCGAAACGCAGGTGCGGACGGGCAGGGGCTCCCATGCTCCCAGGGAGGCTGCAGCTGCGGCCATGCTGCTCCTTCCTGTCTGTCTGTCTGTCTCCCTTGCCTCCCTCTCTTAAAGGTCCTTGTGAGTAACCCAGGACGTTTCCTGCTCTGGATCCTGAATTCACAAGTTCTGGGGTCTGCATCTGATCTGTTTGGGGCACTGCGCAGCCTGCCCAGTGCCCCTGGCAGGGGCTGTTGGGGCCGTGGGCAGGAAACGCGAGTGGGAGGTCGGGGCTCTCCTGCTCCCCACGGTGCAGGCAGATGTTTTAGTCGTGATTCTCGCGCTGCTTCCCCCAGGACTGTGGGGGCCAAACCATGGCCGAGATGCCCACACCCTAACCCTGGAACCGCGACTGTGTCTCCTTAGGTGGTTGGAGGCACCTTGCACTGTGGGTGAGTTGAGGACCTTGGGGTGGACGATGACCCCACAGTGTCCGGAGGGGCCCAGTGTCATCACCAGGGTCCTCATGGCGGGGGGGGGGGAGGTCGGAGCTAGGGAAGGAGACGCAAGGGAAGTCACGGTCGCTTGACGCGGCCACAAGCTGGGAGTGTGAGCTGCGTCTGCAGCTGGACAAGGTGAGGAACACGTTCTTCCCTGGCCTCGGGGTACCCAGGGGGTGATGTTGAGCTTGAGAGGCCTGGCACTCGGGGAGAGGCCCCGGGGAGGGAGGCCACAGGGAGGGAGGCCCAGCTGGTACGGCGTTGACACTGGTGCTGACCACGGACAACGCAGGTCACTCTCCACAACCCGAGCACAGGTCAAGGGCAGGGGTGGACACACGGGTCCGAGCCCGATGTCCTGATACAAACGTGAGTTCAGCTCCATGGTGGGTCACACATTGCAGAAGTACATGTGACACAGAAGAAGGAACCCTGGCCCCAAGGGAGAACCAGGGTGCACCTGCAGACAGCCAGTATGGTGCCAACTCCAGAAAATCCCAACACCGGCGAGACCCACCTTTCCTGTCCCCCTGGTCTCCCTGGGGTGCCAGACACAGACTCCTGCAACCTCAGTGGCCACATCTGGGTGGGGGCTTCAGGGTCCCCTTGGAGAAAAGGGTCCTGGAGCTGTCCAAGGATGAGAGCAGGGCCCAGTCACTGCAGGCTCCCGGGGCTCATTCTGTCTGCAATGGGCAAGGCCACTAGGCCCCACCTCCTGGGTCAGCACACACAGACCAGAGCACAGCACCGGGTTTAAAATTATTTTTTATTTTATTATATTATGCATTTTTATTTTATTTAGTATTATTCATTAATATCGTTTGAGAATCCTGAGGCCCTGCTAGGACATTCGGCAGCTGCCCTTTGTCCCCCCCCCCCCACAGGCCCGGCCGCCTTCCGGAAAGCACGAACGGGGGAGAGGTCAGTGGCCCTTGCCTGCCCTCCGCTGTCCTTGCTCCTGGCTTTATCAGCCCAGGCCCACAGGAGGCGGCACAGAGGAGGGCACCATGGCGGTCCTGATGGCCTCTCTGCTGCTCTGGGGTGAGGCGTCCTGGGCTCTGGGGGCCCCTGGGTGGGAGGGGGTGGCAAGGGCCAGGAACAGGGTCTCACAGTCATCCTCTCTGCAGGCTTGATCCTGGGCCCGGAGACTGAGGCAGCTGTCTGTGAGTGCGGGGCTGGGGCCGGGGGTGGGGGGCACAGCCAGGGCACTGCACTCACCCCTGTCCCCCACAGACGTGGAGACCCGGCCGAGGCTGTGGGCGGAGGCCGAATCGCTGCTGGAGCCCTGGGTCAATGTGAGGCTGACCTGCCGGGCCAGCCTTGACACCCGGAACTTCCAGCTCTTCAAGGATGGGGTGGCCCAGGAGCCCGTGCACTTCAATGAGCTGCGTATGGAGCACCAGTTCCCACTGGGAGCAGCGACCAATGACACGCGGGGCCTCTACCGCTGCCGCACGACCCTGGATGCTGGGTGGACCGGGCTGAGTAACCTGGTGGAGGTGACAGGGACAGGTGAGCAAGGACGTGGGGAGGGGACTGGGGGGTTCCTTCCCCCACTTGTCATCCTCCCTGTCCCCTTCCCTGAGCAGCCAGGTGGCCTTGGGCACGTCACCAAATGTCTCTGAGGCTCAGTTTCCCCATCTACAAAATGGGCATGGTCTACACACTGACCCCAGAGGGTTGTGAAGAATAAATCCCCAGAAAAGGTTGAGGGCCGGCCTGGCACACGGCAGGGGCCCTATAAGTGTCTCCTTGCTTTGCAGCCCTATTTACAGTGCCCTCCACCTACAGTTCTCCCTTACATTTTCACCTGGGCCACCCATTGCCCCCTGGTTCTGCGGGGCGCCCATCATTCTTGCCCCTTCTTGCACAGCGTCCCTGCCCCGACCCTTGCTTTGGGCGGATCCGGTGTCTTGGATCACACCCGGCCTGAATACGACCCTGCTGTGCCGTGGGGAGCTGCGGGGCGTGACCTTCCTCTTGAAGCGGGAAGGCGACAAGGACTTTCTCGAGGTTGCTGAGGACCCAAATGACGTAGAGGTCACTTTTCTGGTCCACCGCGCCGGCAACTACACCTGCAGCTACCGGACTCACGCCACGGGCGCCCCCTCGGAGCCCAGCGCCGCCGTGAGCGTCGAGGAGCTGGGTAAGCGCGTGCACCACCCGGAGGGCTTTCCGGAGGTGGAGGTAAGGGAGGCCCAGGCGGCGTCCGTCTGCACCCAGCGCTGAACATCCCCGCCCAAGGCCGCACGGGGGCCTGGCCTTGGTCGGGTGGGAGGTGGCCACGAGGAAGGGGCTCCGGGTCTCCCGCGGCGAGGGCGGAGTAGCTCTCGCCGGGAAGGGTGTGGGCAGCCGGGGCTCGGGCCGCCCGCAGCGACCGTCCGCGCCTTGCAGCGGAGCCGCCCGCGCCGCGGCTGAGCCTCGACAGAGAAGCCGCCGGCGTGGTGCGCCCCGGCGCCGCCGTCACCCTGGTCTGCGAGGCGCCCCTGAGCGGCGTGGAGTTCGAGCTGCTGCGGGGCGAGGTCGCGGTGCCCACGCCCCGGATGAGCACCAGCCCCGAGCGCATCTTCTTCCTCCTGGAAGTGCCGGCCCCGGGCCCCGGCGGCTCCTACGCCTGCCGCTACCAGCTGCGCGCCCCTCAGGCCGTCTGGTCCGCCCGCAGCGCGCCCACCGAGCTGCTGCTGAGCGACGGTAAGCTGGCCCGTCCTCAGTTTCTCCCCTGAGAGAGCGCCGGTGGGCGGCAGGCCCGGGAGCGCTCACCCGCAGCGGGCTGCGAGCCCCTCGCCCCGCGGGACACCAGGAGCCCAAACGGGGTTAGAACATCCCGCACCCCGCAACCGGCTGTTTGTGTAGTCAAAGCAATGAACAAGGAACGGTGGAGGGGTGCGCGGGAGGGCCTAGGAGCACGGGAGGCCGGGTGCGGGCTGCGGTTCCCGTGGGGTGGTCCGGGCGGGCTTCCCCGCCGAGGCGGCGGCCCCTCGAGGTGGGGACCCCGAGGCTGCAACGCCCCTTCCGGGCAGCTTTTCCTCCGCGGCTAGGCGCGGGAGCAGCGCCGGCCCCGCCAGGCGTGCCGCACCAGCCGCGTCCTCCCGCGCAGGGACGCTGCCCGCGCCCGAGCTCTCGGCGGAGCCGGCAGGCCTGAGCCCCGCGCCGGGCGCGCTGGTGCAGCTGCGGTGCCGGGCGCCCAGGGCCGGTCTGCGCTTCGCCCTGGTGCGCAAGGACGCGAGCGGGTCCCGGGTGCATCGGCGCCTGCGCCCCGCGGGGGCCGAAGCCGTCTTCGAGTTGCGCGTCTTCTCGGTGCGGGATTCGGCCAACTACAGCTGCGTCTACGTGGATCCGCAGCCGCCCTTCGCGGGCTCGGCGCCCAGCGCGACCCTGGAGCTGCGCGTGGCGGGTGAGCGGCGGGGCAGCCAGGGCCTCTTGCTGGCGGCAAAGTGGGTGCCCGCCTTCCCGGGAGCGGGGTGCAGGGCCGCGGCCGGGGATCTTGGGGACACCTGGCACTTGGGCTCATTTCCCAAGGACTGAGGAGGCTCTGCGGAGAGGCGTTTAAGAGCAGGGAGGCTGGACTCGGGGTTTCTTGTTCAAATCCCTGCCGGTTTTGCACCCGCTTCTGCCTCAGTTTCCCTATGTACACACGTCAGTTGCCACCACTATTGGCTATTACCCCACCCCCACCGGGCCTCCGCTCCCACAGGTGGGAAGTTAATGATTAACTGCCCCGGTTCCCGGGGGGTCCCGCTTGGTCCCCTGGTTTCCTCCTCAAGGTCTGGGAGGAGGGTGAGGGGCACTGCGCCGCCAGACCGCGCCAGGAGCACTATTTACCCTGATTATTTCTTTCCTTCCCCTCCTGTGTCCTGAGGTCCTGAGTGCGGATGCTGGAGACCCCCTAAAGCCTCAGGGCAGGCCCGGGTCTGGTGGGGGCAGGGGAGGAGAGGAAGGCTGCCAGGCAGGGGCAGCAGCTGGAGAGGTGGGGGGCCCAGCAGCCTGGACCTTTCGGGGGGCGACTGACCAGGCTCTGCCCTCAGGGCCTCTTCCGCGGCCTCAGCTGCGGCCTCTGTGGCGCGGTGCGGTGACCCCGGGCCGGGCCGCAGTCCTGCGCTGTGACAGCCACGTGCCCGAAGTCAGCTTTGAGCTGCTGCGGGAGGGCGAGGTGGTCGACGCCACGCAGCGCTGGAGCCCCACCCCGGGGGCGGACCTGGAGCTAGCCTACGTGGGGCCCCAGCACGCCGGCAACTACACCTGCCGCTACCGTGCCTGGGGGCCCCAGTCCTTCCTGTCGGAGCTCAGCAATGCCGTGGAGCTCTTGGTGGCAGGTGAGGGTTCCCTGGGTCCCAGCTCCCCTCTTCTGCCCAGACAGTGCCCGCTGCCAGGAGGTCCCGGGTTGTCTCTCCGGCAGGTGAATAAGGTGTGTGGACTCTGCCTGGGTGTGTCGGGGACGTGCGGGCAGGAGAGCTGCAAGTGCAAAGGCCCCGAGGCAGGAGGTGGCTCGGCCAGAGGGAGGCCGTGGGCGGCGGGGCTGGCCACTGACTGACTCCTTTCTTCCCTGAGGAGCCTCGGCGAGGTCTCCCGCTACAGGAGGGAGGTGGGCACAGGACCCCCGTCGTTGGCCCTTCTCCCCAGAGCTCACCTGCCCCCTCATTTCCTTTTGTAAAATGTGTCAAAAGGAAGCTGATCCAGCTACCAGTGGGATCCTCAGGAAGTCCCTTCTGCGACCTGGCTCCCATCCCTCCTGCTGGCTGGAGTCTGGGCTACTCAAGAGGGGCTGAGGGCTGTCCACCCCCTCCTTCTTCCCAGGAATTAATAAACTTGAAGAGAGACTTCGTTTACATTGTGTCTTTGGCCAGTGGGAGCAGATGAGCCCTGGAGGAAGGGGAAGGGGCTGCCGGGCCTGGGGCTGCACCCTGGGGCCCGTGGGTGGAGGGGCTGGGGCTGGATCATGGGCTCTTGTTTTTCAAGGCCCCCTTCCTCTGGCCTCTTCCAGCAAGTCCCCAGCAGGGGCAGGCTGTCCTCCGCCACGGAGCTAAAGGGTCCCCACCCCAGGAGGTGGCCTGAGGGGCTGTGAGGCGGGTCTCGAGGCTGCGCCTCCAGGACGGGTTCCGGGCAGCGGAAAGGGCCAGGTGCCTTCCTGCTCTTCTCCTCCCGCCTCCCTTGCCCCCTGGGCCCTCCCTGGAGCAAGGCGAGCGGGGCCTGGTGCACAGTAGGTGCTCACCGGTGCTTCATAAAGTGTGGAATGGAGTTTTTCCATTTCCTCTAAGTGAGCTTTACTTGCAGAGTTGTTCCTACTATTCATATAACTTTTTAATATCTACAAGGTCTGCAGTGATAGTTCCTTTTTCATGATTGAGGTTGGGAACTTAGGTCTTTTCTCTTTAACAGTCTAACTACGGATTTACCAACTTTATTACGAAGAAATGGGGGTCAGAGACATGGCCAAGGTCACATAGCTAATAAGTGACTAGTCAGGGCTGGGCCCATTCCGGGGCCACAGTCTGACCCACTCCCCTGCATCGAGCAACGCACAGCCCTTGACTTCCGGGCGCCCCCAGCTGCACCTGCAGCAGGTGAAAAGGCAGAAGGGGAAGTGGGGGCCACAGCACAGCCTCCGTGGCCTTCCAGAGGTGCCTTCAGGTGAGCCCGGGAATGCTCCATTTGCACGTTGCAGAGTCAAAGCTCCCCAAGGACCTCATGCAGGATTCTTGGTTGGCTCCAAGAAAGGAGCCTTTTCCCAGAGCCCCTTTACAGCGGTCCCTGTTTTTTATTTTTTTCCCCCAACTTTTAATTTTGAAATAATTTCAAACTTACAGGACGGTTGCAAAAATAATACAAACCCAATGCAGAGAACTCTAATATACCCCCTATTCAGATACCCAGATTTAACAACTTTTACCATTTTGCCACATTTGTTGTATCTATTTTCTAAACATTTGAGAGTAGCTTGCATACATCTTGCTTCTTGAACACATAATATTTCTATGTATATATCTTAACAAAAAGATATTCACTTATGTAACCACATTTAGTACAGTTATCAAGTTCAAGAAATTAACACTGAAATAAAGCAAATAATCTATATTCCAGTTTTTTCAATTGTCCCAATAATGTCCTTTTGGGCATTTTCTCCTCCATTAGATCCAGTCTAGGATCATGGATTGCATTTAATTGTCATTGTTTCTTGAGTCTCTCTCTCTTTAAATTATGCGAACATTTACACAGCATAAAATTTCCCTTCTCAACCACTCCCAAACATACAATTCAGTGGGATTAATCACATTCATAATGTGCTTCTCTCACCACCATGCGCTATCAAAACTTTCCCATCACCCCAAACATAGCTCTGCACCCCTGATGCAGTAACTTCCCACCCCCACCCTGGCAACCTATACTTCTCTATGAATTTGCATATTCTAGTTATTTCATGTAGGTGGAATCCTATTTGTCTTTTTGTGTCTGACTTACTTCACTCAACATGATGTTTTCAAGGTTCATCCATGTTGGAGTGTGTATCAGAACTCCATTCCTTTTTATGGCTGAATAATATTCCATTGTACATGTAAGCCACATTTTATTTATCCTAATTCATCTGTTGATAGACATTTAGGTTGATCCACTTTCTGGCTCGTGTGACTAGTGCTGCTGTGAACACTGGTTTTCTGTATCTCAGTTACTGCTTTCAATTCAATTGGGTATATATCTGGAATAGGATTGCCAGATCACATATTTGTTTTATGACTCAGAATATGGTCTATTTTGGTGACTATTCCATGTGCACTTGAAAAGAAAGTGTATTCTACTGTTGTTAGGTGGTTACATCCAGTTGGCTGATGGTGTTTTTCAGTTCTTCTATATCCTTGCCGATTTATTGTCTACTTGTTCGACTGATTTCTGAGAGAGGCTGTTGAAGTCTCCACCCATAAATGACAATCTATTTTTCCTCTCCATTCTATCAGTATTCTTTCTGGATTTGAAAGCTTTTTCGGTTAGATACATACGTATTTGAGATAGTTTTGTCTTCTGGGTGAACTGACTTTTTTACAATGTGGGTGACATCCCTCTTTATTCCTGGTAATTTCCTTGCTTTGATGTCTCCTTGTCTATATGAGTATACCCAGTCCAGCATTGCTTGGTAAGTTTTTGCATGATATATCTTTTCCCATCCTTCACCTTCAAACCTACTTATATCTTACTATCATTACATTTAAAGTGGGTTTCTTTTGTTTTTCATTCCTGTTTCTATTTTCCTGCCTTCTTCTGATTATTAAAATAATTTTTAGCATTCCATTTTAATTTATCTACTGAGTTTTTGACTATCTCTCTTTGTGTAGTTTTAAAAATAGTGGTTCTCCTAGATGTACTTAACTTTTCAGTCTACTTAGGATAAATATTTTACTACTTCAGGTGGAATGTAAAAACCTTATCACCATATGGTTCTCTTTACCCTCCCCCTTTATGTTGTATTTGCCATATCAATATACATCAACACTGAAAACTCCCAATATTATAAATTGTTTTCAACATTCATACATATTTTAAAGATCTTAGGAGGATAATAGTAATATATTATGTTTACCCAGATATCTGCTAAATCTGTTACTCCTTTTTTTCCTGAAGTTCAAACTTTCCCTCTGGTGTCACTTCGCTTTCACCAAAAGAACTTCCTTTAGCATGTCTTTTAGAATTGGTCTGCTGGCAACAGATTGTCTTGGTTTTGCTTCATCTGAGAATGTCTTTATTTAGCTTTCCTTCTTAAGGTATATTTTCATTGACTATAGAATTCTGGATTGACAGTTTTTGTTTTTTTTTTTCCTTTTCTTTTCTCAGTAATTAAAATGTTGATTCTCTGCCTTCTGGCCTCCATGGTTCTGATAAGAAATCCACAATCGTTAGCATTTTTCCCCTTTATATGATGCATAGTTTTCCTCAGGCTGATTTCAAGATTTAAAAATTTGCTTTTAGTTTTTAGCCATTTGATTATGATCTGTGTGGGCATGAATTTAAGATTACCCTGTTTTGGGTTTACTGAGCTTTTTGAACTTGTAAGCTTATATCTTTTGAGAAACTTGTCAAGTTTCCAGACATTATTTAGGACATTCTTTCTGCTCCTACTCATTCTCCATTCCCTCTAGGGCTCTAATGATACTAATATTAGACCTTCTGTTACTACATTTAATCTTACCAACTCTCCTGTTATCTCCTTTATGCTAGTGTGCTCATCTGGCAAATTTATTTTTTTCATACTTAAGTTTTTGTTTTACAATTCCCATATATATGTATAATCTGTCTTTCCATTAGTTTCAAGAGTCCTTCCCTATACTTCTTGAAACACAGTTGTAATAACTCTAATAAAGTATTTCTCTAATAATTCCAACATCTGTGTCATCTCATGATTGGCATCATTGATTGTCCTTTCCTTTGTGAGTTAAGATTTTCCTGGTTTTCATATAGTAAGGGATTTTGAATCATGTCCTGGACATTCTGACTGTTGTGTTGTGGGATGCTAAGTCTTGTTTAAATCCCATGGCAAATGTTGGTTTCTGTCTGTTTTAGCAGTGGCCAGTGAGTTAGGCTGCGTTTCTCACCTCTCTTTCATGAGCTGAGGTTCCACTGTCAGTGCCACTTTCAAAGCCTTTGGATCTGTCCCAAGTATGTGACCCTTCGTGGCCAGTCTGGGACACTGGAAAGGGTCCATCCATTCATTGGTTCTGAAACCTTTTTGTGTGCTTTTTAGGGTCAGCTTGGGGTGAGCCCAGAACTTCAAATATAGCCTTATAGGGCCCCCTCCCAAGTCTGCAGCTTCTCAGCACTGTCGGTCCCAGACCCGCCCCTCCCTGCACTCCTGTGACTAGGCTTGGGCTGTTCTGCTCCCATTTTCCATGATTTGCCTCCTAGGTCAAAAGGAGAAGAGTGGAGAGGGAGATGGGGAAGGGAAAGGGGAGGAGGAGGGAAAAGGGAAAGAGAAGGAGAAGCAGGGGAGGGAAAGAGAGGGTGAAGTGACATGGGTTTCCCCTGTCCTTTTGGCATTTAAGGCACCTGCAGGGTGCCACAGCTGCCACCTTCACCTCCACCTCCACCTTGGGATGGGAACGCCTGGGACTGGGCATCAGAGAACAACAAAACCCCAACAACCAACCAAACACAGAACCTGGATGCTTTCCTCATGTCTCTGGCTCATTGGAGCCCGATTCCAGCTCCTTGGACAGTAAAGGGAGAGCGTCTTCAGGAGCTGCCTATCCAATGGCTGTGCAGTTCCAGGATTCGGGCTGTCTTTGAGTTCAGGCTGGGAGATCCGGAGAAAAGCCATAAATAAAAAATACCCAAGAAACTCACTGCTAGCGCCCTAATCTGCCTCATATCATTCACTTTTCAGAATCCTCTCCACCTATCATCTGGGATTTTTTATGGCATTCAGTGGAAGAGACAGGGTGTAGCATGTTTAAATCATCTTACCTGGAATCAGAACCACCTCATTGATTTTTAAGCCCTTCCTCTTTTTTAAATTAAGCATTTAAAGCTATAATTTCCCTCTAAGAACTGCTTTGGCTGCCTCCCACAAATTTTGATATTGTTTTCATCTTCCAATTTCCCATGTAGTTTCATGTAACCCATGAGTTTTCTACAAGTATACTGCTGAATATCTAAATACTTGGGGATTTTTCAGATGATTTTCTGTTCTTTCTAATTTAATGCCCTTGGGTTAGAGAACATTCTCTGTATGATTTCAATCCTCTTATATTTACTGAGACTTATGGTGTAGCCCAGAATATGGACAACTGCAACTATGGTTGTGGATTTGTATTGTCCTTTGCCAGTTTTACTTAATGTATTTCAAAGCTCATAAAAGCTGCCGGGAAGCTTTCTCTTTTGTCTATGGTCTAGATCTATTTGTATAAGCTTATAATTATCTTGTAAATTATATAGAGTTCATCTGTATGACAATCTGTATCGCTTTTTAAAAATATGGTGGGTTCATTTAAAAACTAGTGCTTCTATTTAGTAGTTATAAGTTATTTAGCTCTTCTCTTTCTTCTTGAGTTTGCTTTGGTAAATTATATCTTTCTGGAAACTAATCCAGTTTGTCTAAAATTTTAAAATTATTGGTATAAAGCTGTTCATATTGTACTCTTGATTTTCTAAATATCTACTGTATCTGTAGTTGTATGCCCTTTTCATTCCTAATACTAGTATTTGTGTCTTCTAGCTTTTTTCTTGATCAAACATTCCAGCTTTGGTTTTATTCTACTTTTGTTTTCCCTTCTGTTAATCCATGCTATCTTACTCACATTTGTCCTTCTGCTTTCTTGGGCTTTACTCTTTTGCTTTAATTTTAGAGCTAATTAATTTTTGTTATTCTTAGTACTAGATTTAAAACTATAAAATTCCCTCTAAACTCCTTTGACAGCATCCCAAAAGTTTGATATGAAGCATTTTAATTATTGCTTCGCTCTCAAATGTTTTCCAAATTCCAAATACAACATATACAAATTATTTTACATTTGACTCATTAAAGGATCAGGGTTTTTTGGCTATCTTTTTGTGAGTGATTTCTTACTATACTACCTTGGGTCTGAAAATCATGTTTCTTTTGAATAATTTGGGAGTTGTTTTGTCTCAAAAAAAAGGGCAGTGTTCTGTAATTGTTGTATGCAGGGCTCTGTGTATACATTTGTGAGGAAAGCTTATGAATTTGTATTAATCTTCTGTACCTTTATGGCATATAATCTTTTTATTTATCATCAGAAAGAAAGTGTGAGTGGAGACGAGCTTGCCGAAATGGCCGCGTCCAGTCAAGGAAACTTTGAGGGAAATTTTGACTCACTGGACCTTGCAGAATTAGCTAAGAAGCAGCCATGGTGGCGCAAGCGCTTTGGGCAGGAATCTGGGCCCTCTGCCGAAAAGTATAGCATAGCAACCCCGCTGTTAATTGGAGGCGTTACTGGATGGAGATTTGACCGAACATCATTGGTTAGTTGTCCCACTGGTATCACCCTCAGTACAATGGTGAATAGAAGCGATGAGAGCAGACCTCCTGCAATTTTTCCTGATCTGTGGTCAGCAGAATTTTAAAGGTGGCCCTCCCAAGATTCCCATCCCCTGGTAATTCAGATGCTACAACAGGTGCACAGGTTTCATATTCCAGAAAGTTAGAAAGTTGGCTGCAACAGCTGTGGGAGGTGGATTTTTTCTCCTCCAGCTTGCAAACCATACTGGGTACATCAAAGTTGACCGGCAGCGGGTAGAGAAGGATATGAAGAAAGCCAAGGAGCAGCTGAAAATCCGTAAGAGCAACCAGATACCTACTGAAGTCAGAAGCAAAGCTGAGGAGGTGGTATCATTTGTGAAGAAAAATGTTCTCGTGACAGGGGGATTTTTTGGAGGCTTTCTGCTTGGCATGGCATCCTAAGGAGGACGACTTCATTTGCATTGTTCCTGTTTTTTGTTTTTCTTCCATTATTCATTAGAAAGTGTCAGTTGTGCTTTTGCAGCCAGCAGCCTCTACGCTCTGTCACAGGATATTGAGTCTCCTCCTCCTCTCCTCCTCTTCTCTCCCACCTTCCTCCCTGCAATGGCTGGACTCAATGGTTTTCTGTAGGCATCTTTCAGAACAACTTAACTATTGGCCCTAACTTGAGCTTGATGGTGATGGAAGAGACAACAGACATTACTGTACACTCCCTACTTGGCTAATTTGTAGGTCAGCAAGAATGTTTCTTTCCTCCCTATATAAGATACTTATCAGAACACATCACAAGATGGCTCACCATGGAGGATGAATGGATCCTGAAAGGTTGTCCCAAACTGTTGATTTGGAAAAAGAAATAGCAAGCA
>PVKY010002390.1:0-25909 GCA_004027775.1 Bradypus variegatus | reverse complement strand
TCTCTAAGAGCATGGCTGCGGGCTTAAGAGAAGCTGCATGGACACTGTTTTTAAAAAAGAAGAATTCTAAGTAAACAAGGCCGAATGTTTACTAAGCTTAGAACTTAAGGTGTTGTCACAACTGGAAACTGTATGATCTGTGCTGATGTTCACATGAGAGAATAAAAGGGACCCCAGGGTAACACAGGCCGGTACCAAGAGGAAGGCAGACCCAGCTGTGCTGAGGGGATGTGATTACAGAAAACACCACCTTCTGCGTAGTTCCATTTACAGGAGGGCGAGAAGTTCCACACCCCTAAGATACACGTTTCTAGGTGTGTGGACATTAAAACGAAAATCAGTCCGGAGGAGCTGCCCCTGGAGGAGGCTACGGGGCTTAGAAGAGGGAGCGGGGGTCTTGCACCTGCCATCTTACATTAAAACATGCTGCACCCAACTGGTATCATCGAGAAGCCTCGGGGCTCCTGCTTCCTGGGCCACCCAGCACTGTGGGCAGGCCCCGCCCGCCGTGGGTACACCGAAAAGACAGGCCCATTTCAGTTACAAAACAGACGCTTTCTAAGACTAAGGAGGCCCTGGGGGTGCCGGGCACGGCCCTACCTTTGGTCCAGCCAGAGCGAGGGCCTGTGCGGTGGGTGGCGGTGCAGTGGGCAGCCTCTGGGGGGCCCGAGCCGGGTCCTGGGGGACAAGCAGGGACAGGTGAGTGCTGCTCTGGACATCAGTCCCCAAGTGGGGATCACGCCTCTCCACAGGCCCCTGAAAACGGGCAGTTCTGCACCCTAATCTAGCTGAGGGACTCAATGGTTCTGAAAATGACAGCTGTGCCAAGAGCCCGGGAAGAAGCAGCGGGCCACCAGGTCACATGCCCACGGGGTGGGGGACCCAGGACCCCAGGGCCCGTGGGGCAGAGCTGCCTTACTTCCTGTGGGTCTCGGCCCATGGGCCCGGGAACTGACGGTGACACTTCCGGCTTCAGGGCCTGTGCCTCTTGCTCGGTGGCTGAGCTGCTCTGGAAGCAAAAAGAGAGAGAGTGATGAAAAGGGACCATGCACCTCCCAGCCCTAGACCTCGCCCATGTTCTCAGCCCCGTGACCCCACTCCTCGCCGGGGATCCTGCTGTTCCCCTGGACACGGCCCTCGGCACTCTGCAGGCTGCGGGGAAGGCTCCGGCCCTCCCCACGAGAAAGCCCGCACGGCCAGGCCCACGCCCTCTTCTCTTCCCTGGCTGTTTGCAGGGATACGCGCTGGAAGATGAAACCCGACTGCGTTTACAGGTGATGCCGCCCACATCCAGC
This sequence comes from Bradypus variegatus, assembly GCA_004027775.1. Lineage (NCBI taxonomy): Eukaryota > Metazoa > Chordata > Mammalia > Pilosa > Bradypodidae > Bradypus > Bradypus variegatus. Next base: position 24,614 of record PVKY010002390.1, on the reverse strand, counting down.
AGCCCTGAGATAAACCGGCCTGGTGCTTAACCTCTTCAGGGGATCAAGAAGAAACTCATAAAATCAGCGGAGGCCCGTGGCCTGAGGCAGAAAGGAGGCTCTGGCCGAGGCACTGGCAGTGATGTAAGCATTTCACTTTACGTTTTATGATGCTAAGAAGCAGTGTTTTTTCTAACAACTCAAAATTTCCAAGTAACCAGGACAATGATCTATTTAAAGCTAAAGCAACATCCTAAAACCACTTGCAAACACCTTTACTTTAGTGGGTGTTTCCGAAACGACTAGTGCCCTTCAAGGCTAGCACTGCATACACAGACAAGCACCTGTGGCACACAGACGCCTGGAGGCGACTGTCAGTGCAGCCAGCGGTGCACCCCAGCCCCCAGCATGGCGCAGCGGTGGCTGGGACAGGCCCCAAGAGAGCAGCGGATGCTGTATTTTGAGTCCCATATCAGCTTCCTGATGCACCAAAGCAAACTCCTTCCAACAGCCGCATTTACTCAGGCTGTGGGGTAAGGAGCCAGACTCGGATGGGAGGCGGCACCGGGACACAGAGCACGTCACCGCTACACACTGCGACGTCGGGGTTTATAAACAGAGCACCCGGGAGAGGCCAGATCGGCGGGCTCGTTACCAAAGCTGAAAACACAAGCGGATTTCCCCATTAAGTAAGGCACGCTAAACGAGTCAGGAGCTCCATCTTTAGATACATGAGGAACAAAAGCATATTAAGTAATTTAATGCTAGCCATGTAAAAAGCCCCACTAGTTTCATTAGCTGGTTAATTAATCAAAAGGATGCAAGTTAGGAGAGAGGAGTGGAGCACGTTGAGGGCTGTTGCCCCGCTTTGGCGGTCACTTACTTCTTCCCACAAGGCCGGCAGAGAAGGGGTGGAGGAGGAGACAGAGGCCTTGGTGCAACAGACGGGGGAGCAAAAGATCCCTTTCTGCCCAGTGAAGCCGCATGAAAACACACGGACTCGCTCTTGGTGGCAAACTGTTTCTAGTATTAATCAACATGTTTCATCCGGAGAGAACAGAATGAGCTTTCAAAGACCAACTCTTGGGGTCTGGAGGCACCTCCTGACCTACATTCTGACTCCAACCAAGGATTTTCTTGTTTTGAGCATTAAACCTGTGAGAGACAGGCGGGCCCGGCAGGACTGCCGGCTACGAAGACCACAGCGGACGCCCCCGTCACGCCCTGCTCTGCCTGCTGCCCAGCTTCAATCCCCGCAGGTGCACGGTGCTGGGGGAACCCAGCCGCCACCACGTCCCTGACCACCTGTGCCCTGTGAATGGCCAGGCGCTGGGCAGCTGCCGCTTCTGGAAGGGTCTTTTTATCCCCTGCCCATTGTAACGGTGTCCGGGATCACCGTGACTGGAAGAGGCAAGCCGCACAGCTACAAGTCTTGAAAGTGCCAGTGTGTCTACTGGGTAAACAGACTTTCTTCTTAAAAACCCGAGGACTGCATGGAAAAGAGGCACCACCACTTTGACGAAAACATTTCCATGAGTCAGCAGGTCAAGGTCAATATGCACCTACCCAGAGCGGCTGTGAGCAACACAAACCTGCTCGACCCCACGGCTGTGATTTAAGAGCCGAATGAGACAGGGACCCCACAGGTGCCCCAAGACCCCCGGGAGGAAGGCTGCGGGTGGGCACCTATCCCGTCACCCCCCGGCTGCCCAGTGCTCACACAGGGAAGGGCCCTCTCACTGGGGCTCTGGCAGACACAGCCTCCACCCAGTGACCCGTCCCGGGCAAATGACATCCCACGCCCCGAGGCGAGGCCGTGGACCCCTGCCATCCAGTCAAGAGGAGAACTCAGACAAACCCAGAGATTGGGACACTCTACAGGACAACTGGGTTGGACTCTACAAAAATACCAATAAAAAAACAAAACACAAAGACGGGGGCCGTGTTCCAGATTAAGGGGCCTAAAGGGACAGAGCCACGAGCAGCGTGGCCCCTGCCTGGCCCCTGCTGTTGGGGGAGAAGCAGCTCTGAAGACGGCAGGGAGACCGAGCATGGAACGCACGCTGGGTCCTGCGGAGGACGGTGTGCAATTCTCACTTAAGATAACGGGGTGTGGTAGGCAGAAGATCCTTGATTTTAGGAAATAAATGCTGACGTACTGAGGGTCCCTCACGTCTATACCGTACCCTCAAATAGCTCAGGGAATAGAAGTGTGTGTGGGGAGGGAGAGGGCAAGAGGGAGAGCAGGCGGATGTAGTAAAACACCAGGTGAAGGATATACTCACGGTATTATTTCAACTTCCCTGGGTTTAAAATTTTCTAAATAAAAAGGTAGAAAACCAACAACAAATACTTAACCAGAAGTCCCATTAATGAGATTTGCTTTCATTACATCAATGTTTTACTCTCTAAGCTGCTTTCACCTGGGAGGCTCCACTCCCGTCGCTTCAGGACAAGAGGACGGGGACCGCGGGGTGTGACGCGGGGAGGCGCGGCGCCCGCTTCTCCTCTGCGCCCGGGAGGGCGGCTCTGTGGGCCCCGCGGGAGGCGACTGAGCCAAGGCGCCCACTCCACCCCACGCCGGTCTCACCAGGGCTGCCGGGCGCGGCCTGTTCTCACCCATCAACGGATGGGAACAACAGGCACAGAAGCCACCAGTGGGGGGACAACCGAGGTGGCCACGTGACCCTGCCTTCTTGATTTGTCAGAGCAGGGTGAGCACCTTCGTGAAAATTACGGAAACGCGCACTACACAGACGCGTGACAGTTCTGCCCTGGGGATGCTGAGCCTTCTCGTAACCATTGCCACTTGGTGTGCGTAGCTTCTCTGGGAACAGGCCTCTAACGTGAACACACTGCCCGTCCCAGGCCCGTCACCCGCTCAGCACAACTTGGACATAAACGTCAGATGTTAACTCATGGGTTGGCTTTTGGCCCCACAGTCAGTCAAATCATGTTACACCATTTCCAACTCATCAAAGACGCATTTGTTGCTTTTAAAAAAATGATCACTTAACTCTAAATGCCAGATCATGTGCAAGTGGTGCAGTGTTGAAATACTCAAAAACAGAGTCCTGAAAGTCAGGGAGTTTGAGCCCTGTGAAAAAGAAACAAATGGTCAAGGTAAAAAATTTAAAAGACTGTGTCTTATACTCAGATAGGAAAGTTCAACATCAACACCTAAATTAGCTAATAACATTTAGTGTGATTCCAGGAAAAATACCATTTGGGTTTTTTTCCAAAGCTAGATGTCAGAAAAGTTGATTGAAAAGTTCACTTGGAAGAATAACCCAGCAAAAATATTTAGAAAACCTTAAAAAAAGGTGATGAGTGGCTGCGGTCAGGGTTAGACCTACCAATAGTAAAACATACGGACTAAGGCCTCGAGAATTAAAGTCAAGTAGTTTTGGCACATGGACACTGGAACGGGACAGAAAATCCAGAAAACTTCGCACATATGGTAAGAGTCACAGCTGTGTTGGTAGAGAAAAGAACTTTTTAACTGGTATTAGACAATTGGATAGCCATATGGAAAAAGATAAAACTGGATCCATTCTTCAAACTGTATGTCAGGGATAAGTTACAAATGACTCAGTGGTCTAAATTAAAAAAAATATACGTAATTGTGTAAGTATTAGAAAAAAACATGGATAAATTCCTTGAATAACTTTGCAGTTGGGAAAATTTTCCTATGACTCAAAAAAGGGAAGACTGGTTAATATGACAACCAAAACAAAACTTTTGCCTGGCGAAGAACACCATAAAACAAAGTAAAAAGACAACAAACGGGAAAAATATTTGCAACTTCCGCTACCAAGGACTCTTGTCCCTAACATACAAAGAGCTTTTAAAAATTACCCCCAATTTTTAAAAATAGGCAAAAGATATTTAATTCACAGAATAAGAAATGCAAATACCCCTTTAACATATGAAAAAAATGCTCAATTTGCCAAAGAAAAACGAAAATCAAATCTACACGGGGAGGCCCCTTCTGGCCTTCTCAGAGGTGGGCATCCGGAGTCTGAGAACCGGCTCCGCAGGAGAGGCCGTGGTGAGCAGCACCAGTGCGCTGCCGGTGAGACACGCGTGCACAACCCCCGGGAGCCGGCAGCACCCGGCGTCAACAGCACCCGGGCACCCTCGGACCCACTGATCCTGCCCCTAGAAACCTATTCCAACGCAACGCCCCCTGCCTGGGTCTAACCACCAGGGCTCTGTCTGTGAGCCCCAGGCTCACCCACGGGGCGGGGGTCCAGGGGGACTCGCCCCCACATCGTGCAGGAAGAGGGCCTACAAATGCGTCTATAAATATTTGCTTTGTATTTTCAAGATGAGACAAAGGAAGGACAAGCCCAAAACTATGGTTACCCCAGAGTGGGTATCTCTGAATGTGCTGTTTCATAATTTTGACTCTAGAATCACATTTTTTACATAATTAAAAAACAGTTATATCAGAAATAAAAAAACAAAACAAAACAAAACAAAACATTTCATCTGAATAGGCTTATGTCTAAATAATGTAGAGTTTATGATTTGAACTTACCGGTATCTGCTCTAAATTTTTCTTCCATCTTTTTCTTCAAAATTTCCATTTCTTCTAATAATTCTCTATTTTTGCCTTCCGAATCCTTTAGTTTACTTTTAAAAAGAAAGAAAGAAAAAGCTTTAATTTCACTGAGCACAGGGCCTGCCGGACTGGGCTCAGGAAGCCTTCTCTGTGCCGGGAACGCAGCAGGCGCTCGGCAAACACGGTGGAACAGCTGCAGACTGCAGCCATGGCCACGGGGCCTGGGCACCGGCTCTCCAGTTTAGCACATCTTGCGAAGCAGGAATAGTTCAAAATCATAAATGTTCAAACATGGCTTTTCAGAAGCCCTTGCCCCCGCAGCGGCTCCTCCCGCGCCCCTCACGGCACTCTGCCCGCTCCGCCTCGGAGGACACGTTCCTCTGTGGGCACAGACGGGAGGACCCAGCGGTCAGAGCTGTGAACATGTCCCCTGCGTGGCAGGCTGGCGAGCGGCACCAAAGAGGCTCTGACCCTACCAGGTGCCGCACGCTCCTGCGATCCCTGTCATGGTGGGGCAGAACGGGGCAGAACGGGGCAGAACAGCCCAGCGGCTGCAGCCGGCCCCTGGCGAGGAAGCAGCTTACGGTCCAGCGGGGGAGGCTGGGACTCTGGGATCACATCCTGCCTCTACCACCTATTAGTGGAGGCGAGGGCAAACTTCTTCACCTCTGCGCCTCAGGCCATCCATAACAAGGGGGTCATAAGAGGACTTGCCTCTAGGGATGCTGGATTAGATGACTTAATAGTTCCTGGCACAAGGAATTATGTTCCAATGGCAGCTATTACGTTTAATAATTTTTAGTTCCACCATAACAGGATGTGGGACCAGGTAATCACTGGAGACACTGTCTCTTTGGGCCCCTTGCTCCATGGAGAAGGTCCGAGGATGCAGCGCCTACCACACCCCATCACACCGACACCGCAGAAAGCCGCAGGGAGGTGTGGTGGCAGCAGGCTGCAGCTCACAACTGCATCCTGAGCACGGAGCGTACTACCTGCAATGGCAGGCTCTCAACAAGTATCTGTGTTTTAATTTTTGCATAAAAACAGAGTTCTTATGATTATCTGACGCTGGAAAGACAGTTCTGAATAGGCATACTGCCTTCAGCCTGCATTTTAAAATATTAGTGTTGCTTTAAAAGGAAAGACTCTGAGTTGATAAACTGAATGGCACAGGGTGGAGGGCCTGTCAGAAATGTGGCCTGAGCTCCTGTCAGCCAGCATCACCTTGCACACTTGGAAACTTCAAAACTATGGGCCAGACCACTCGTTCTCTCTGTAAAACACTAAGCCCTGTAAACGGGAGGCTGAGCCCTACTATAATTATGCCTAAGAGGCACCTCCAGGGAACCTCTTTTGTTGCTCAGCTATGGCCTTCCTCTTTCTCAGCCAACTTGTCAAATATATTCATTAACCTCCCGCCCAACATAGGGCATGATTCCCAGGGGAGGGAATCTTCCTGGTGACGTGGGACACGACTCCCAGGAATGAGCCTGGCCCTGACATTGAGGGACTGAAAATGCCTTCTTGACCAAAAGGAGGAAAAGAAAGGTAACAAAATAAGGTTACAGTACCTAAGAGATTTCTACTAGAGTTGAGAGGCTGTCCTGGAGGTTACTCTTGATGCAAGCTCCAGCTAAAAATGTCAAATGGCCACAGTATAAGCCTTAACCAACAGGAGTCCCAAATACCTATGTTCCCATCTGAGTTTCTGTAAAAGTTTCACTCACTAAATTTATCTCTCAGAAACTTAAATCCATCAGAGTTCCTGTGCCAGACAAGTCCTAAAACCCAGAGACAACAGCCTGCTTAGGACCAACAGTCAGATGCAGCCCCTTTCCCCATAATGCTGACACCCTCTTTTAATATGAACAAGTTAGGGTGCTCACTGCCGAGCCACCCCTGAAGGTCAAGAAAGTGATTAAATGAGAGGAAGGGGTAGCAACAGACAAGACAGGATTAAACAAAAGTTTACGAATACTGAAAGTTTATACACACACACACACACACACACACACACACACACACACACATACATATATATATATACACACACACACACATATATATGCTAAATTAGAATAGCTAGAAGGAAATAACTGAAATGGTGGAACTGTAACCTATAACAATCTTTGAAATTTGCTCTATAGCTATTTACTGAATTGTACTTTGAAAGTCTTCACCCTTCTGTATATACCCTGTTTCACAATAAGGAACGAACTGAAATATGGATCTGAAACCCATCATATTTTTTGAAATTACCTCTATAGCTATAACTGCTTGTTGAGCTGTACTTTGAAAGTTAACATCCTTCTTATAAATGTTATATTTTCCAATAATGGAAATAATTGAAATTATGGAAACATAACCCATAACGTTCTTTGAAATTTGCTAACTACTTGTTAAATTGTACATTGAAAGTTATCACTGTTACGTGTAAATGTTGAAGTTCACAACTGAAAGAACGCATTGGGAAAAAAGCAAGCAGAGCAGCCGCCCAGCGGGTAGGAGCAGGCGAGCCTTCACCCACCCACCCTTACGAGGTGCCCACCGGGTGCCAGGCTCCTCGCAGCCGCCTGTGCTCCCTGCCCTCCCCCCGCCCCCGTGACCCACCGCTGTTCCCGCTGCCGAGTGAGGGCCGGCGAGGGCCTGCCAGGGAGGGGCCCTGCCCGCGGCTGCACACTGCCCGGCGCACCTTTCGAAGGCGAGGTTGGCTTCCTTGACCTTCCTCAGCTCCTCCTGCACCAGCTGCTTGGCCCGGATCTCGGCCTCCAGGGCCGACTGCAGCTCCAGCCGTGCAGACATGTCCAGCTTCTGGCTGCGGCGGACCTTCCACAGCGGGTCCTGCAGACACGGGGAAGCACCAAAACGCATTTTCAAGTGGTTCACCCTGTTAAGCAAAATAAAGGCTAACGAACTGGTAATTCTTTCTTTTCCCTCTCATCTTTTCCTGCCTTAAATACTGGCCCTCAGGGAACACGGCCCCCAACACCGCCTGCAGAGCTTTGCCTCAGTTTCTACCGTCTCAGACATGAGCATTCGGGCTCCCAAAGTTCAAATCCCAGCCAAAACTTTCCTTAGTTTTTTTTAAAGATAGCAATTTTTTGTTTTTTTTTTAAATTTACAACTGTTTTTTAGATTTTTATGGTAACATATCCCATTTTGACTACTTTCAAGTGTACAACTGAGTGTGAATGCTTCTCCTATTCTTTATTCCTACTTCAGTAAGTTATTCACAGAATAACCTTCATAAAATAAACACACGCACACTTGGGCGCACGCGATGGGTGAGCTGGGCCCTGAGGATGAAGGACGAGCAGGGCCTGGGCTGCCGAGCGGGCGTGCGCTGGGCTGCGACTGGCCTGCGGCCGAGCCTGGCTCGCTCCGTTCCCACTCCTGGCCTCAGTGGGCACCAGGTTCAGCCCTGTGCTCGCCACACCCCCAAAGCTCAAAAACCCGCATGCCGCTGACGGAACCAACGGGTGACTCCTTCAGGGCAGCACGCTCCACAGAGCCGACTCAGTCATCACTTGCTGACAGAACAAGCCTGAGGAAAGGACCCGCGACCTCCAGCCAGCTGACAAAACACGGGGGCTCCTGGCCTCCCCCCGATGAAGCCGGTGGACTGAGCCCCCCCAGGGCTCCGCCCCCACAGACGCGGTGCACAACCACTTTCTCAAAGCTCCGGAACACAGTCTGAGGACCACAGTAACTGGGTGAGCGCCAAATCAAGACAAAGGCCACTCAACAGCGGGAGGCCCTTGGGAGCTCCTGGCTGGTGCTCCCCCCCTCACTGCTCCCAGGGCACGTGCTGGGAGCGGGCAGGACTGGCCCCATCTGTCTGGCTGTGGCCTGGGGGACTCGCCACCCCCGACCCTTCCCCGCCTGGAGAAGGCGGCGCACCGAGCCCTCCCTCCTCCAGGGCGCTGCGTGGGAGCAGTCGGGTGGCTGCCTGCAGCAGGGGATGGCTGGCTGTTGGACACACAACGGATGTCCTGGTTTCAACAGAAGATTACAAAACGCACAAGCATTAAAAATCATCAGTGAGGAGGAGCAGACCTGGGACAGTCTAGACAAAGACTTAAAAACATGGTCCTAAATATACTCAGAGAGCTAAAGGAAAACATGGACGAAGAACAAATGGACATCAGGAAAAAAACAGATGAACACAATGAGAATATCAGCAGAAATTATGAAAAGAAACCAAACGGAGCTGAAGACCACAGTAAGAGAAAGTTCCCTAGAGGGGTTCAGCAGCAGATGGGAGCTGGCAGAAGAAAGAATCAGTGACGCTGAAGATAAGACAAGTGAAATCATCCAGTCTAAGGAACAGAAAGAAGAAAAAATGAAGAAAAGAGAACAGAGCCTAAGGAACCTGTGGGCACCGGCAAGCATTAATATACACATTGTACGAATCCCAGAAGGAGAAGAAAATGAGAAGAGAACAGAGAGAATATTCAAAGAAATAAAGGCTGACAACTTTCCAAATGTAAAGAAAGACGTGAACATACATATCCAAAATGCTCAATGGACTCTAAAAAAGATAAATCCAAATAGACCCACACGGTGACACATTATAATCAAACTGTTAAATGCCAAAGATAAACAGAGAATTTGGAAAGCCACTAGAGAGCAGTTAACGTTTTACATACAAGGGAGCCTCAGTAAGATTAAATGCTAATTTCTCATCGGAAACCATGGAGGCAAGAAGGCAGTGGGATGACAAATTTAAAGTGCTGAAAGCCAAAAACCGCCAACCAAGAATTTTACATCCGGCAAAACTGTCTTTCAAAAATGAGGGAGATGTTAAAACACTCCCAGATAAACAAAAGCTGAAGGAGTTCACCACTATTAGACCGGCCCTAAAAGAGATGCTGAAGAGAGTTCTGCAGGTTGAAAGGAAAGGACAATAAACCATAAAACTATATAAAAAATGAAGATATTCAATAAGGGTAATGACAGCGGTACATATAAATGCCAGTGTACTGTATTTTGGCTTGCATCTATCACCACTTTTAACTTGCTACAGAATCTAAAAAGCAAATACATGAAATATAATGAGGAATCAGTGGTTTTGGACTCATAATGCACACATAACAGTGGGCGGTTGGAGGGTTGTAGGAACCTAGGTTTGTGTATACCGCTGAAGTGAAGTTGTATCTAAGCAAGATTCAGCATGCTAAAGTTAAGCCCCATGTAACTACAAACAAAATACTGGAGAATGTGCAAGCATTAGAGTACTGGTGGCCAAAGTTTGGGGTGGGGGCATGTGGGGTGCAAGGAATGGGGAGCTGCTGCATAATGGGGGTGGGGTCTCTGCTTGGGGAGACGGGGAAGTTTTAGCAGTGGGCGGTGGTGAGGGCACGGCAATATGAATGTGAGGAACCCTCCGAGTGACGTGCTCGGGAGTGGCTGGGATGGGAAAGTTGTCGTCGTTTATTTGTTCCCACAATTAAATGCAACACATGATCCTGGGGAGGATCTAGCCAGGGAGGGGAAAAGGCTTTAAAGGACATTATGGAGACATATGAAAAACTTGCAACACAGACTGTAGGATTTAATTCAATTTAAATTTCTTGAACTTGGTTACTACACTTAAGGGGTTACATAAATGAATATCCTTGTTCTTAGGAAATGGCAGTATTAAATATTCAAGAAGCACGATGAGTTTAACCTACACTCAAGGGTTCAGAAAACTGACTGATAGGGATGGATAGGTAGATGAATGGAAAGACAGAATGATAAAGCAAATGTGGCAAAATGTTAAAACTGGAGACTCTGGGCATGGGGGTGGGGAGAGGTAAGCTGGAGTTCTCTGTATGGGGTTTGTATTATTTTTGGAACTTTTCTTAAGTTTGAAAGCATAAATAAATTAAAAGTTGAAACAAGTCTCTGGCATCACCAGAATGAGGTGAGTAGTATTCATACTTAGAATAAAACATTTATGAATATTATAGTAAAAATGCAGGGTTTAGGGGAAAACCTACCAGTGTTCTCGATCCCAGACTGGAACTCCTCAAAGTCTCCAGCTCTTCGGTCATCTTGGAAGCAAGGGCTTGAAGATAGCCCCGTGCATCTTTCTCGTCGCTGACCCTGGAGGAGGGCAGGGAAGTATGGGGTCCCAGCTTCAGAAGCGCAGTGCCCACGGGCGGGCCCAGTGAGAGGACTCTGCCTGCAGGCCTCAGGCCAGCCCACGTCAGCACCAAATCCTGGTTGGCCCGCACACTAAATCCGCCCCTCTCCTCGTCTCCCTAGCTCTAGGCACAGTTGTCGCAGAGGCTCTGCCTCGGTTTCCCAGAGAAGGGGGGAGACAGCGGTAGCTGTGCCTCAACCCTGAGGAACCAGGTGTAGCATTAAGGACAGAAACTACGAAACTCAGCTTTGGGGTTGAGAGAAATCAGGCAGATGGAGCACGCGGGCACCCTTGCGGACGGGGTAAGTGGGCGCCGGCTGGCCGGGAGCACGTGGGCACCCTCGTGGACGGGGGTAAGTGGGCGCCAGCTGGCCGGGAGCACGCGGGCAGCCTCATGGACGGGGGTAAGTGGGCGCCGGCTGGCCGGGAGCACGCGGGCACCCTCATGGACGGGGGTAAGTGGGTGCCGGCTGGCCGGGAGCACGCGGGCAGCCTCATGGACGGGGGTAAGTGGGCGCCGGCTGGCCGGGAGCACGCGGGCACCCTCGCGCAGGGGTTAACCTGGCCCGCCCCCCACACACCACTGAATGATTTCCGCGATCTGAGCTTCCCAGTGGGCGACTGACTCCTTCTTGGCTGCCAGATCCTGAAGTTCATCTTCCAGCTGTCTATTTTGAGCCGTTAGTTTATCCACAAAGGAACAAAGCTGAAATCAAACAATTTCACCACACAACTGATTAATCTGGCATCCTCTGAATATGACATTAGCATCATTAAAACTACAAGTTCTTTTGACAATTTTGAAAGTTTTCTTTACTCTTTATGAAATTTTTTCCAACCTGAGTCTGTGAAATTTCTTCCAACCTCTGTCTTTTGATAGTCCTAACTTAAGTCAGACTTTATTTCAAATCTGAACCTAAAGGTGATAGAGCTAGTGATTTCAGGTATTAAGTAGTTTATAACCAAAAGAAGACATCACATTTAAAAGATCAAACCTGTTACAGCATTTAAAAATTAAAACCTTTAAAATATAAACCAAATTTCAGACTTAAGAATGAAAAAATCACAATCCTACACAAAGTGATAACTGAGATATTTTAGATTACCCTTTCATTTTCACTCGTTAATTTCTTGTTTTCTTCAAATAGCATTGTTCTTTCTCGTTCATATTTATCTTTTATTGTACCTACTGCCTCCTCCATTTCATTATGCCTGAGAAGACGAGGGAGAGAAAAGATTTTAAAATTCACAATGTTGTAATATTAATTTATGGTTTGATACAAGCTTGCATTTTCTACACTGAGTAACTCAAGAAACTTACCGTTCTCGCTTTGACTTTTCTAATTTATCTTTTAGAATTAAGATTTCTTTCTGCAGCGCCAACTGGTGGCTTTCTGAATCATGCACCTCTTTTTTCACATTTTTGACTTCTAGCACATGGGAGGCTTCACGTCTGACCAATTCCTCTTCGTAAAACAAAACTTTCTTCTCCAGCTCCGATTTTATTTTAGAAATCTCTTGCTGATGTTCTAAGGTGGCACCAGGCCCCCGGCCTCCTTGCTTCGTCTGATGATAAAGGTTAAAATAAATGTGTTTTACTTTCTGGTGTCACGATGGCACTGCACCCCCAACACGTGCAGGCACTCTGCAAACACAGCTTCGCTGACCCTCGCAAGGTACACTCGCGTTTCCAGGGTGTCGGCCGTAGGCCCAGCACTGTGCCAAGGACTTCTCAACCTCGCATACACATGGCTCTTATCTTTGAGTGGTGACAGTATTTGCCCTGCAGAGGGGACATGCCCAGATCTGCCTAGGACCCCACAGGTCTGTGTCGCACTCAGTCACAGGGTGGTCTTTGTCTGCTTGCTCCCACTACCTGGTTTTGAAGGTGGACCCTGTGGCAAGCACCCTTGAGTGCCAGGGTTACAAGAGGTCTCTGGTATCACGGTGACCGACACAAACAAGAAAATCCACAGAGAACACAGTAACACAAGATAACGTAAAGAATGGGGGAAAGGGTGCAACCCACATGGGAAGGCATCTGTGCAGGGGTGACATGTGAGCTGAGATGACAGGCTGTGAGGACAAACAGCAAGGATGAGAGGGAGGGAGGGGCAGGAGTCTGCGCTGCTCGAGAAGCAGAGAGACGTCAGTGTGGCTGGGGTGCGGCCTGATGGGGAGAGAGCTGGAGACGAGGCTGCCAAGGCTGGCGGGCCTCCAGCAGTGCTGTGCTCCCGTGAAAACGAGCGCAGAGAGCACAGACGCGTGAGAAGGCACCAGGAGCCTCAAGCAGGAGGCACTGAGCAAGCCCTGGCAGACAGGGGCGGCAGCGAAGGTGAGGAGACGCGGGGACCTCGGGGACGTGCCGGAGGGAGACACAATGACTCGTGACGGCTTAGACGCCAGGCAGAGCAAAGACTCGTGGTCTCCGATGTACACACGAGGGCACTAAGGCTCAGGGGGCCCAGCCAGTGCGCGGAGGCTGCACGACGCTAAGCACAGGGCCTGCTGGGCCCGCGGACGCGCCTGCCACACACGGCTTTCTCTGGCTCCTGCCCGCGCCTCCGTGCCGCCCTGCGGCCACTCCAGCATGGCCGCAGCTGGCTCTAAGGACTTCTTCTCACTGGCCTCTGCTGGATTTATCCCGTCAGGATAGGAAGGAGGTCTGAAGTGCTTACCAGGGTTTAACATAACTGCCTGGAACTTGCATATAATAAACATACTTGGTTTTAAAAGCAAGACATAATGAAGGCAGGCTTCACGCCCGACCACTGCTCCATACTGCCTGCGTCTCATGTGAACGATTCCTCGTATAAAGCGCAGCTCTGGCAGACACAGCGTCCAAGGCCATCTCCACCAGGAGGTGAGGGCTCAAGCCTTCTTCTCCCTCAGTTAAGAAGCAGGCTCTAAGCAAGCGCTACCTTGAGGGCCTCGAGCTCGCCTTCCATTTGCTTGGAGAAGCTCTCGCTGTGCTCGCGAAGCTTGCGCTCCTTACAGGCCTCGGCGACGGCGTCCTCGAGCTGAGCCTCCAGCTAGGGGGAAAAGCCTGGTCATTAGCATCGGGCAAGGCCAGGCGCCTGCCAGCTCTCTCTGCAGAAGAACCTCGAAGCGAACGAGACATCAGTCTTTGCTTTTCTTCACCCTTCTTCACATTTCATCAGAAGTTAAAGGCTGAGAAATATACTTACGGGATGAACTGGAATGATAATTAAATAAGTTTAAATTCTAATTTAAATTAGTAATCTGGGATGAAAATTCAAGAAAGAATTCTGATTTCTGAAAGCAAATACTTCTGGTATCTGCAGAACACGGACTCATTTCTATTCTTAATGGAAAATTTCAACCCTGCCCTAGAGGAGACAGACTAGTCTAACAAGCCCCAGGGACCCACCACCCACCCCAGCTATCGGCTGAGGCCAATCTCATCTTCTATACTCTGCCTTCCTAATTATTTTAAATCAAATCCCAGACTTCAGATAATTTCATCCATAACTGGAACACTGACTCTTAATTAGGGGTTTCACTAATTTGAGCTGTAGTCAGGTATTTCTCCAAATATATGTGCGTTACAAAATAAAATGTCTAAGAAGAAAACAAATAGGCATTTTGAGACCAAATGACAGCCCTGAGCTTACAAGGAACAAAAGAACAGGTTTCCAGGCCTTCCAATAATTATGGTGTCAGATTTTAACAGACCGTAAACTAAGTGCTACTTAAACGACGTCACCGGGTGAGAACAGAACTCGTTCAGCATGACCAAGGCAAGTCACCGTGGGCTCTGAGAAGCCTCGGGGGGCCCAACGCCCTTCCTTTCCCAGTTGTCCATCACAGACTGAATGCAGAAAGAGATGTGAGAGCCCAGCTGTTTAAACCGGACATTAGAGAAAATTGCAAAAATGTTTAAACAAAAAAAAAAGCCACTCTTCTCACTGAATAATTTTTTCATTTTCTGTTTTGGAAAATAGTTACTTTCATTTAGGTTAACTAGTAATAGGGTTTATTATTGTAATTTTAAATGAATTATCTAACAACTTTCTCAGTTTTAATTTCTAAGATGGTAAACATTAAGATACACAACCTAAATAAACAACAGCTTTTCGGGGCCCTCTATAGTTTTTACGAGCATAACGGGGTCCGGAAACCGAGACAGCTCAGAACCACTGTTCTCCCGCAGCCGGCCTGAAGCTGCCTCACCCTAGCCTTGCTCTCCTTCCTCCTTCCCGCCACCCTTCATGGTCCCCATGCACCCTTCTGCCCTGCCTCAGCTCAGCCCAAGCGGTTTTACCAGGTCCAGCATGCATGAACACCTCTCTTTACTTCAAAAGGGAATTTTAAAAATCAGTAATACAGGAACCTCTGTTAATAATTGCAAAATAGAGTTTTACGGGATGAGAACTACAGAAAGAACGCTTGGCAGATCAACTTACTTGGCTTTCCATAAGACTCTGGATCCATTTTAAAGTAATTTATGTAACACAGCCCAAGTTGTCAAGGGTGTTATATTAAGATCACATGATCCCTGAAATATCTAAACAGCTACCTCCTTCCTGGCCTTCTCGGATCTGCGCACTTCTTGTCGCAGCGCCTCCGTTTTCTGCAGGGCCACCTCCATCTCCTCCTCCTTGTCCCGGAGCTGTCGGGACACCTTCTGCTTCTGGGAGCGGAGCTCTGCCATGCGCTCGCTGAGCCCCGAGAACTCCTGCAGAGCCAGCTTCCGCTGCTGGTGGGCATCTCTGAGTTCTTTGGCCTGGGATTTTAATCTCTCTGAAGTTTCAACCAGTTGCTGAACAAAAAGAATTGCATACATTTTACATTTGCTTCATAGAAATCTGGAAGACTCCAAGTACAGTTTTCTACCATATTAAGGAGGCGAAAGCGATAGCAAAGGCTGATCACAGATTATGGCCGCCTTTCCAAAAATTCACCTTCCTGGAGAAAGCCCTGTGTGGTCCGGAAGAAGCCCACCCGGGTCCCGGGGCTGAGCACCAACTCCAGCCCAGGAAAGACCCTCCAGCAAGGGAGCCACCATCGACCCCACCTGGGACGCACGGACGAATCAACGCAGGCTGCCCAACCCCCGGGCAGGCTTTGGAAACAATGTGGTTTTGAAGTCACGTGCATTTCAGAGAACAGATCACACACTATGTGTATCAACGAACCTAAGTGTGGTTTGAACCTACAGGCACCTGAGCACAGTGTGGCACATTTCACTGAAAGCACTTCATGAAGGCATTTCGGGGGCACCCACAGGTAGCAGCAGTTCCCTTTGCATCCAGGCAGTCACTCCGAGAGGCAGGCAGCGGGGCGAGTGGGAGGGGTGGGGGCCAGTGCCTGTGGACCCCGAGACACAAGGACCCCTTCCCGCCCTCGAGCCCCCTCTCCTCCTTAAAGTGGGGGGAAATCTGCCTTCCTCTGCAGGTGGAGGAGATGGAGGACAACACTGCCCAGTGAGTGGACGCAAGGCACCTGTGAGCTGGCAAGCACACACCAGGCTGGGGGTGGGGGGGCTGTCTACACCTGCACGAATCCCATCTCAAAAGCTCGGCAGGCCGTTCAGCCTGTTCTTGCACAGCACGCAGTGCCGTGGCTACCTTGTGAAAGTCTTCCTTTTCCTGCCGCACCACTCGGTACTGCTTTTCCAGTCCTTTCAGCCGATGTGTGGAGTCCTCGTGCTCTTGGCGAAGTGACACTGTATCCTCAAGCTGTCGTTCGAGCCTATTTGAATCTGGGCAAAGGAGAAAATAGACGGTTTTCCTTTACATGTAGTAACAACCAAAACTTTGTTACCTTATGTACTGATAGTAAATTAGTATTTTATAACAACCTTTTTCATTTAGAGGCTATTTTGATTTTCACACACACATGAAAGTGTCATGCACAAAGGCCTCGCATACCTAACGGTACACACGACAGTAACATCAGGTCCCTGGACTTGAATCACTGACCTACAGCTACCTTCCCCCAGTGACTGTGAGTTTAGGACGGCACGCGCCTGTCTCATTCCCAGCCGAGCAGCCCAGCCAGCACCTGGTCCCTGCTACCACGGGGCCACTGAGGCTTTCCTCAGTAATCACCTCGGAGCCCTCTTCTGAGCAGAGACTGGGGTTCCAGATAGGACACGCGAGGGTGACAGGTCCAAGGTGTGCTTGGAGATGACTGTCACATGCACAGCCAACCCATGTCACGTTAAGAGTTAAGGCTTAAAAACCATTTATCTTTAGAAGCTTTGATAACTAAGGAACCACAAAAGAATGATGGTTACAATAAATCCAGCACCTAAAATACTGACAGTAGGCACAGCTGGTGAGGCAAGCTTTAGAAAGGCAGAAATAAGTTATGGCAATTCATTCTCAGGGCTGCTGAGAGGAAAATGAAGACAGAAATACAGCATATCCTGAGGGTTTTGTGGATAAAATATCAGGTATTGATCCTAGTGGGTAACTATGAAATTAATTATGTTATTAGAACCCAGCAAGTTGGAGGAAGTAATTTTAACTACATGGACAAAATACTAGAACTCTAAAGGTTTGCTGAAGCATTTTTCTTCTTTTTCACATGAAAAGGACTCTCAACATTTTCTCTGCAGAGACTAATGCCGAGAACGTGTGGCTACACTTGGAAACACCCACCTGCTATTTTGCTCTTCAAGCGCTCTATTTCTTCATTTAGCTTTCTGATTTCTTTGTCTCGGTTTGAGTTTCCCAGGGAACGAGCTGAACCGTGAAGGGACTGGACAGTCTGTGTGGATTCTGGGGAGAACAGGGGGGACCAGCATGAGCAGGGCCCACGTGCGGACGCTGAGGCACGGGGGAGAAGCCAGCAGGGATGCGGCCCCCCGCGGTGACAGCCAACCCCAGCCTGCAGAAGTGGCTTTCCCACTCACCTTGCAGCTTCCTACTCAGCTCCAGTTTCTCTTGCTCCAGTCTTCGTATTCTTCTTTCATAAGCTTCAATTTGCAAGCTATTCTCCAAATCCCGCTGCACATCCTCATCTTTGGTTAATGTGTTGGACTGCATTATGCTCTTCAGAGAGCCTCGATCAGAAAAACAGCTGCAAAACAGTGCAACAGGCTTTTCTCATCGATTGAGGCTTTGCAGTGATTTAATTAGCATTTAAAAACTTCCTGGGGTGAAAGATAAAGTCTTTTTAAATTGGCAAACACAATACCTGTGAAAACACTTTGCATATGGAGGCAAGATTAAACAAGTTTCCTAACTGCAAATGATGAGATGATCAATGGGAGGCTGACGATGCCAAGCTCGTCAAAAGAAAATGCCTCCGCAAAGGAGGGGAAATTTAATTTCTAAATCATCAGTTACACTTAACGAGAAATGTAAAACCCAAAAGGTATTTTTTGCCTAAGGAGCTGAGCTGGAACAGAGTCCGCCGCTAGCAGGCCTCAGGGGCAGAGGTCCCGGGGCGGGGGCACCGAGGAGAGAGGCAGCCAGAGCAGCGCGCACGCGGGGGCTTCCGGGCTCTGCCGTAGCCTGGAGGAATGATCCCGGGACAGTCCCTCGACCTTTTGGGGCTCCGCTGCTTCACTCGCAGTCCACACGACCCCCAGGGGCCCCACCCATTCTTGCACGGGGACAAGCACACTCCTCAGGGACCTGTGGGTGCAGCACGCACGCGTGCAGAAGCACACGCCACGGCTCGTTTAACAGCTCAGTTGCTGGATTGTTTCATGAGTTACTTAGTCCTGCTGAGCTTTTTACATGACAATTTTTTTGGGGAAAAGTTTTTTTGTGTTCTTACATTGGCTTCAAAAAAAGGCAGCCAGCACACACATATAGCTTATCTCTAAGTCACTGAATCCAGACAGAGGGCCTGGTCAGTGTTCCTCCAAGGGGGGTCCCAGAGCCCAGTGCTGTCCCCACAATGTGGGCTCAGTCTCAGGAAGGGGGCTCTGGGACCCGCATGCTTGCCAATCACCCTGCTGAGCTGGGGTGACTGCAAAGGACCTGAACCTCTGCACTAGGGATTAACACAGCAACACCTTCCACATCCCAGAAAGCTTCCTGTGCACTACAAGGTTTGGCTGTCACTCTGGCCTAAGCACAGTTTAACCCTGGCCATCTCACACCAAGAGACCCTCTAAAAGCTGAAGCAGAAACCTGCATAGAGTTGAGCCTGAGTCTCCCCGAGTGTCTCTCTGTTGCTCAGATGTGGCCTCTCTCCCTCTCTCTCTAAGCCACCTCGGCAGATTAACTCACTGCCCTCCCTGCCTACATGGGACCTGACTCCCAGGGGTGTAAATCGCCCTGGCAACGTGGGATATGACTCCCGGGGATGAATCTGGACCTGGCACCGTGGGATTGAGAACATTTTCTTGACCAAAAGGGAGAGGCAAAATGAGACGAAATAAAGTTTCAGTGGCTGAGAGTTTCAGATGGAGTCGAGAGGTCGCTCTGGTGGACAGTCTTAATACCTCTTAGGTTCTAATGTATTGGAATAGCTAGAAGAAAATACCTGAAACTATCCAAAGCCAACCCTTCTGGACTCCTGAAGACGACTGTATAACAATGTAGCTTACAAGGGGTAAGAGTGATTGTGAAAACCCTGTGGATCGCACTCCCTTTATGTAGTGTATGGATGGATGAGTAGAAAAATAGGGACACAAACTAAATGAAAAGGGGATGGGGGAATGATTTGGGTGTTCTTTTTTACTTTTATTTTTTATTCTGATTCTTTCTGGTGTAAGGAAAATGTTCAAAAATAGACCGGGGTGATGAGTGCACAGCTGTACGCTGCTGCTGTAAGCTGACTGTGCGCCGTGGATGACTGTGGGGCATGTGAATGTATCTCAATAAAACTGAATTTAATTAAAAAAAAAAAAGCTCAAGCGGAAACATCACTGCTCCTGCAGAAATGTTCATCAGCTCAGGTACTGGCCGCGAGGCCCTGGCATCAAATCCTGTGGGCTTCCTTTGCTCCCAATGAAGCTGCCTTTCCAAAGCGAGGAGGAGCGGCCCAGGCAGCGCGGCTGTGCCGAGAGGCCCACTAGGGACGAGCCGACAGCTGCAGGCCGCGGGCTGGAGTCACGTGGAACCCACACTCACGACGCTTCAGATTTTTCATCCTGCCGCGGCCTGAGCTCCAGCCCCGCCTAACAGAAACTACCAAGCTGAGGCCAAAGCTGTCACCAGAGCAAGCGGAGTGCGCTGATGGAAGTGGCTCTCGGCCGGCTGTGGGCACTGTGGCTTTGCTGATTTTCTCAGAACAAACCTTGCCAACATGAACATCTTGTAATATTTACTACCCAGCCCTCTACAGAAAAAGTCTGCCAACCCCTGCTCTGACTGTTCCATGCAGCCATTAGGTGTGCAATTTTAAGGACAGAAACCCCCCACTTCTCCCGGGAACAAGGCCTCCCCCTGCTGCCACAGCTGTGCACCCTCGGACTGCCCGTCCAGCCCCGGGGGGCTCCGTGGGGAATGAGGATCCCCCACTCACCTTTCCGTTGTGAACGTAAAACCAATGAATGGCAAATGTAATCCAGAAAAGCCTGAGTGAGAACCAGGAGGCAGTATTTCCTGCATAAGAACACAAACAACATAAATGAAACCTGTGTTCAAACATGTGGGGAAAGAGGAAGGAACGTCAGCCACGGCTACGGCGAGCGTTGTGAGCGGCCAGAGAGCCACATGGACCTCCAGAGTGTGGGCTCCGTGGCGGCGGCACTGGGGGTCGTTTCCACTCCGGACTCTGTCCGTCACGAGTTCAGTGCAGCTCCGAGGGCCAGCACGCTGATTCTGATGATGATAAAGGCCTAAGGCCACACCTGAACCAGGCTAGTGATTTTCAAACTCCAATTAGGCCACAGAGCCACAGCACAGCACAGTCCCAAGCGGAGCCCGCAGTGGCTCGGGGGCCCCTCTGGGGGCGAGCAGGGGGCTGGGGACGCCCGCGTTCTTGGCGTAGGACAGAGGCCAGAGGCAGAGGGAGATTTGGAACCCAAGGCCAGGCTATTCCAGGTAGGTTCATTACAACTCCTTTTTCCATCTGAGGATCCTTCTTTAGTCAAATGAAACCAAAGTTATATAATCTACCTGGGGAAGTTTCTCCAGAGTCTGGGAAAGACTGTTTCATCAATGACAGTACTTTTGTCAGTCTTTTCTCCTCGTGGACTCTACCGAAGTTCAGCTCTTAATTTGAATGTTGGAGCCACCAGAGCAAGTTTTAAGTGCAAACAGATGACTTTTTCAATAGCTACAAGGGGTACTTGATAGTCTCTCCTGAAGAACCTCTGTTCCTCACTGAAAATGTTAAACAATGAATAGTCTTCCCAAGGCGATTCTTTTCAAGAGGTTGTAAGGGATAAAACATACAGTGGAGATACTATTTTATTTAAAAAATACCCTAAGCTAAGGAGTAATAAACACTTCCCTTTTGTTTGCTGAAATCTTGCTTTCTCTCTCCTCGAACTAAGTCATATCTATGCACTAAAAAGGCTGGGTCTGATAAGACCAAAATTATTTTACAATGTGAGCAAACTACTACTACACTAAAGGCACTAACTTCTGCATCAATGAGGACAGCTGCCCGCAATGGCCAAGACAAGTCAAGACAAGCAAGACAAGACAAGAGCCAAAACCAGAGCAAACTGCAGACAAGTCTTGGAGCTGACAACCAACTTGGAAAAGTCGTGATCTTAAATGTCAGTGGAAAAACTCAAAATCTGTATATCTTCACTGTTACTCCTGAAAAAATAAACCCAGATGCTGAAAACACAAAATGGTACAAAGATTCAACAAGCTCTCCGAGCGGGGAAAGGTGTGAGCCAAGGCCCAGAAGCCCGGAGGCCCACACGGTGCCTGCAGGCCGATCCCCAGGCCAGGCCTTAGGTCTTTAAGTCTCAACACAGACAGGATGCAGTGAAGCTCTGAGCAGCCACGTCTGTGCCATGCTTTCAAAAGGCAGAGCATCATGGACACAAAAGCAGAAGGATCTCCAATGAGTTCCAAAACCAGAGTTATTTAACTCAATTTTACTCAAACTGAGCAATCCCTCATTTCCTTTAAAGGGGTTCATGATCACAGTGAAGGGTGGAATACGGGGTGCACTTTCTCTAGACAGTTGCCAAACTTTCCAAAAATGGGTGCAGTTCTAAGATTTACTGTCTGGATAAGCCACACCTTCGACATAACCCTGCAAACAGAATGGTCCCACTCACAGTGTTTCTCAGCACCTCATCATCCACATCGAAGTTGGACGTGTCGGAAGGGCTGCTGACGTCGGGGATGTAAGGTGCCTCCAGGTTTCGGATGTTCTCCCAGTTGAGGCCGTCGAAGAACGCATGCTTCTGGAAGTCCCCGATCCCGTTCTGCCCCAGACGGCGCTCCCGGCCGCAGATCAGCCTCTGAATGAGGTCCTTTGCCTCTTCAGACACATCTGTGACGTGGGATGGGAACTGGAATCGCTCCTAGGGTTGAGACACATTTAGAAAACTCGAAGGTGTAGCAACAATAGCTCCAAAGCAACCGTCCTTTTTTTTTTCATGGTAACTAAGTATAAACCAGTGCTAATGAATTTTAATTCCAGCAAGGCAAATTAGAAACTGATTAGTCTTACAGATTTTATTCATGGCAGGCTCATTACCATGTTGCACGTAAATTAACAAGGCAGGAAGTTTTCACCTTGCAAAGTGGCAAGACCTGTTGGCAACACGCTGCTGGGAGTGTCAACTGCACAGCCCTGGCGGAGTGCCCTTTGCCAGCATCTGTGGCCACTGCACTTCTAGAAATTTAGTCCACAGAAACAGTCCAACAGAAAACATAACACGTTCATGGCAACATTCTATCTTAACCAAAAAAAATGGCACATTATCCACATGCCCCCCAAAAACAGACTCACTAAAAAAGGCCTGGTCCACACACTGCATGCAAGGACGCTCCACCTCCATGTGACGATGTGCAAGGATGTCAGAAACATTGACAGCTGTGTGCAGGATGATGCCGTCTACTAAAACAGACCCACGTGGCCTGCAGCCTGGCCTGGCACCGCTGCTGCCTCTGCGCCCCCCCACCTCTCTCACCCGTGATGGGGTTGGTGTGGAGGGGTGACAAGTGCACAAAACATCCCTGATGAGGCCCCACTGGGGGGCACCCAGGCCGTGCAGCTCCCGGTGGATGCCACCATCCACTCCATGCACATCTGCATTTGCTGACGTTTTCACAGGAAGTACATATCAATTTACAAATGAAAAAAATACATTTCCACTTTGGGGAGAGTATTTCTCAGAAGTGTGACTTTTGCTTTGACTTGGGTTAGACGGACACCCATTCAGGACGGAGAGAGCTAAGCTGCTCTCTCATGAGCAACAGTGGGAGAGCAGCTGAGGGCAGGCCAGCACCCACCCAGGAACGTTTCTGGGGTATAGAGTGGGGGGACCAGGGAAAGATGACTGCTATAAGCATACTGGGAGGGAGGGTGAAACGGGCATTACAAAGATGTTCTCCACTAAGGAGAACAAAGAAAAAGCAAGCAGATGTCAAAAATACCAGATGGAAAAGGAAATAAGAAAAAAGAAAACAAAGGAAAGAAAGAGGGAAGGCAACATCAAAGCAAAAGAACAAAACAAAAAACAAAACAAAACAAAAGGACAATCTGGACAGGGAAAAAAGCGGAAAAGGAAGAAAATCAAGAAAGGACAAAGGACTCTGTTGCGTCCTGTCAGCGCTGATGACAGCTGAGCTCTGGGAGAGCAGACGGGGACAGTGCTGGCCTCTAACGGATGAGCCCCGTGGGACTCTCCATCCGGCCGGCTGCACCTCACACCCCCACGGCCACCCCGAAGCCCGCATCTTTCCACGAAGCCCACGTCTCCTCTAGGGATTCTGTGCCCAGTCAAATCCACCAGCCTCCACTCAGGTGCCCAAAGCAGAAAACCGGGTGTCATACCCAACTCTCCCCTTCCTCCAGCCCACGCCCGCCGGTTCCACCGCGCACTGCTCCCAGACCTCTGCTCCAGCTGAGCGCCCCCAGCCTGGCCCTAACGCAGCATCTCTTCCTTCACCGTCAGAGCCCCCTAGCCCAGCTCCCCACTCTGGGCCCAGGGACAAGGAAGGAACAGGTTGTGAGCACGCCAAGGCTTACTTCGTGGTTCATGATCTTCCCGTAGGTCTCCACGAGTGACTCTGCGTAAAACGGTGTCTCTCCGTACAGCATTTCGTACATGCAGACCCCCAGGGACCACCAGTCGCACTCGGGGCCGTACTTGCCCATGCCGTCCTCCATCGCCTGCAGGATCTCCGGCGAGATGTAGTCGGGGGTGCCCACGGCCACAGACGACTGGACCTGAGGGGAGAAGGCCGCGTCTGAGGGAGCCCCGCACGTCTCCAACTCTTGTCTCCAAAGTAGGGGGGGCAAAAAATGAACCAGTCATGGAAGAACTGGCCAATGATCACGATTTTAAAAATCGACTAATTTGAAATTCAACACAAATAAATATTCTCTTGCACCTTCCAGAATGCAAGAGACTCTCCTGCACACCCCAGTTCTCAATGCCCAGATGCCCACCATGCCTCCCAAAAGCAACCCCTCGCAGCTGCTCAGTGGGTGGCCTTTGCTGCCTGCCCCAGTATGGTGTGGGGACCATGTGTCCCCAGGCCAGCTCTCGGCTTCCATGGGAGCAGAGGGCCCTTGGCGCTCTTGTCGAAATGCAGATTCTGGGCAGAACCCATGATGCATTTCTAGCAAGTCCCCGGGGACACCAATGCTGCCCCCCCCCCCCAGCCCACCTTCTGGCTCCCAGATCGGAACCTCTGGATGTAGGAAAAGGTGTTACTGGCTGTGCAGGTGTCCCCTGGACAGGGAAATGGGCAGCCAAGCCCCAGGGATCCACAGGTTCTTTAGGGCAGCTTCTGACCCTACTTCCCCTGGTCTGACGGGGTAGAGGCACAGCGGGGGGAAGCTGGGTGAAGAGTGAGAGTGGGG
>PVKY010002389.1:0-25878 GCA_004027775.1 Bradypus variegatus | reverse complement strand
TCGACCACGGTCATGGTCACAGCCAGCAGGTTACCAAGCACACCTGGGCTCGGCCCTCTGGGATGGGATGTGGGGAGAAGCAAGGGCACTGGGGCCAGCCTCTGGGTCTGCTGTAAACCCCACCGTGGGACGGAGCAGAGCCCCAGCTCGACGGGGAGAGAAGGGGCAGGTGACTGGGGTTGGGTGGAGTGAGCCAGGGAAGGTTGGCGGGTGGCTGAGCCGAGGGCGTGTGAGAGACATCGAGAGGACAAGGGCTCACGGTGGTTTCCCTCTCTGCCCGGGCAGGTTTGTGTGTGCCCAGCTGCCCAACCCCGTGCTGGAGAGCATCAGTGTCATCGACACACCGGGGATCCTCTCTGGGGAGAAGCAGAGGATCAGCCGAGGTGAGCAGGGCTCTCTGGGAGACCCGGGGCTGCTCTGCCATTCCTGCCACCCCACCCTGGGAGCTTGCAGCCTGCAGGGAGGCTAGCCTCAGCACCTCGGGCTGAGAGCCTGGGGGAAGGATGACTCAGAGCTCCAGGTCGTCCCGGAAGGGAGCCGGGTTCAAATATGGGGAACTTGCTCCTCGAGGGAGGCAGTGCGACGTGGTGGTTAGGGGATGTAAGTCTGCAGCCAGATGGCCAGACTTCCAAGCCTGGCTCTGCCACTTCCTAACAGCGTGAACGTGGGCAGGTTTTCTTCATTTCAGAGTCTTCATTTGTAAAATGGGAGAGAATAATATCTGCCTTGTAGAGTTGTTTGAGGATTAAAAGAAGTAATATATATGAAAGTCTTCCACTGGGCACACGGCAAGTGCCCAGTAAACATGAGGTGTTACAGATCATCACCATCATCATCGTCGTTGCTTTCTCCTAGCTCTCAATTGCTGAGAGTGACACTGTTAAAAGCTAAATCCTGCGCCTGGGTTCCCGCCCCCAGCCCCTCCCACCACAGCCTGCTGTGTGACCCCAGGAGGCCCCCAACCCTTTCTGTGCCTTGTCTTCTATCCCTAAAAGGAAAATCAGATGAGAAGAAACCTCCCCCACCCCAACACTGGAACTGTGAGCTGAGGCCTGAGCCAAATCGGCACTAGGGAGTTAGCCTCCCGGAAGGGAAGGCTTCCGATGGGCACGGGGTTCTCTGCAAAGTGGCCAGAACTCTTGCCGGAATCGACCTGGGGGGCTGTCTGCTTATGGGCGTGTGCTCAGCCCTGGCACCCTGCAGCCATTGCACCCTGCCAGGCAGGGTGTCCAGAAACCCTGTCCACCGAGGGTACAGCCTGCCTGGTGGCTCCAGGGCTGGATGCCCAGGAGAGACCTTGGCTCTGTCCTGCGCTACCGTGAGCCCCCCTGGCTTCCTCTCCAGGCAGCAGCTCTCCTCCAGCACTGCTGTCCATGAGGGGAGACATTGGGGGGCAGGCCCAGGCTCGGCACCGGGGGGTACACTGGGCTGTGGGTGAGTGGCAAAGCCACCCTTGGCTGGGGGAGGGAGGGAAGACAGCAGGAAGCCTGCGGGCCTACAGCCTGCCCTGGGCCGGGTTACCCCATTTGTCCTAGGACAAAACCTGCTCTTCCAGCTCCCTCATTTTGGAGCAGTGGGAGGAGGGACAGGGCAGGAGGCTCTTTGCAGAAGGGCTGGGAAAAGCCTGGCTGCCACAGAGCCCTGCTCCTCCCGAGCTCCCTGTCACACCTCTGTGTGTCTGCAGCTTGACACACTCAGGAGCTGAAACCTGGGAAGAAGAGCGGCCTGGGTGGCCTGGAGCCCCGGGCTCCCTAACTGGTCTGTACGGGGGAGGACAGCGTGAGGAGGGAAGCTGGTCTGAGCTATAGAGCCCGACCCCATACCACGACTTCCGTTTGCTTCCCTAAATGCTTGCGCCCTCATGCCAGACCCCTCTCCAGCCCCCACAGGTGGTTCGTCTGGGCTGTCCTGAGTTTAGACTGAAAGGGGTTTTCCTGTTCCCGTGGGCAGCCCCATCTCCTTGAGGAAGGCTGGGGGTGGTGGAGGGGTGGTGTGTGCGCCTGTCTCTGGGGTTTCCAAGGGCACTGCGTGGGAGTTCGGGGGCCTGGCTTCTAGAACCTGTGTGGGTTTCAACAGGCTTTCTCTCAAAGTCCCAGCATCACCGTGGGTAGGACAGGGACCATGACGCCCATTGCACAGACTCCTTGTGCAGCACCCTGAGGGCACCAGGAAAGTTGGGGGACAGTCATCAGAGGGGAGTCCTTCCCCATCCTCCCTCACAATCTGCCGTAGAACCTGGTACTTCCCGTTTATTCCTGTAGATGCCTCACCTCCTCCGTCTCCCCCAGACAACAGCCCCCAGCCTGTACCCCCAGCCTCACACACACACACACATACATGAGACCAGACACACACACATTTACACCTCCCACACAGGCACCCTGCACACACACACATGCACCTCTCCCCCATGCCCTGGCACGCAGGCACACACGGGTGCCCACAGAACCAAACACACTCCACCATAGGCTCCTTGCCCGAGGCTCTCGGGGCTCTGGGTTTGGCCACAGAGCAGACTTGGTGCTTCTTCCCTCCTCCAGCCCAGGTCAGAGAGGTCAGAGGGGTCCCCACGGATCCTCCTGCAGCCAGTGCCCTGCACAAGTGCATGCGGCTGAGAGATGTGGGGGCCTGAAATTCAGCCCATATTCCGCTCACCAGACCTCTGGCCTGGCACAGGGACGTCTCACCAGAAAAGGGAGCACCTGTGGGCTGGTGGGCCCGAGTGCCACATTCTGGAAGGTGAGCCGCCCCCAAGGGCTCCCAGGGCCTTGGGCTGCCTGGGACAGAGTGCTCAGGCCCTGGCTAGAGCCAGCAGAGGGTGGTCCCTGCTCAGGCCTGGGGTGGGCGGTAGGGGCCGGCCTCTGGGAACTGAGCCCTGGAGGTGCCAGGCCGGCCCTTGTCTCTGGGTGAAGATGAATGGATTGGGATGGGCAGGAGAGGCAGGCAAAGGGGCTTTTCCTGGAAGGGACAGGATGGGCCCGGCCCAGGGCTCATTACTGGGAGTAAACAAGGATGAGGCAGAAGGGGGAGGGCTCCAGAAGGCTGAGTGCCCTGGCACTTGGGAACCACATTTCCTGGCTGCTTCTCAGCTAGAAATCCCCGCCAGGTCCCACCCTAAAGAAGTAGCAGCCCCTTGGGATTTGTGCTCACATCACAGACTAGAGCCTGTGGACCCTTTCCTGCACAGGTGAGCTCAGCAGGGTTGGAGCCAATCAAGCAAGAACTTGCCCCAGATCACAGAACCATATGGGCACTCAGGTGTCCCGACTCCCAATTCAGTGGCTTCGGGCACATTATCATCAAGAAAACCACAGGGGTTAGGGATCAGGCAAACCTGGAGTCTATAGGTTTTAGGGCTCAGACCTTGGAGGGGCTGGCCTGGTCTTGCAGCCTCACGCCCCTCGCCTGCCCCCGGCATCCTCTCTGGAGCTGGGCCTGCGCCAAGGGGCCTGTGGGGCTGCCCAGACCACGTGCAGGGGCCCCTGTGAGCGCTCACACGCCTGGGACAAGCCTCCTCTGGCCACTTCCGAGCTTACTTCTGGGAGGCATGTAGTGCGGCATTGTTTCCCTGTTATCATCTGAACTCTTCCCACATTTTGGAAATTGATGTCCTTGCATTTCTCTTTTGCGCCAATGTCTTTAAATCTTGAAAGAGAATTTTGGGGATGGGGGCTTTGTGGGTTCTCCCCACAAGTAAGTGCCTGGTTTGAGGGCTCAGTCCTCTGGGCTCCAACCTCACACGTGTCTGGGAGCTGAGAAGAGAACCTGTACTGGGAGTCAGTCTCTAGTCTCTAGTCTGGAGTTTGCCACCACCTCCCTGTGTGACTTGGGCAAGCCCCTTTACCTCTCTGTGCCTGCACAGCCCCTTCCTTACCCGTAGGGTGGGTGGAGACAGCCATGCACACCTTGCTTGCTTCCAGCAGAGGGAAGGTCATGAGGGTGACATGAGATAGGGTGGCAGGAAATGCACAGGCCTGTGCCGCCTCGTCACGTCCCCTTGGGCTGCATCTCGGGCGGTGGAGGGGGCAGGGGGTGACTAAGGAGTTGCCTTGATTGTAGTGTTGGCCGCATCATTTTCCTCTGGCTGGCATGACTTAGAAATGCTTTCTTAGGCCTCTGGAGCCACTCGGGGGAGGAGAGAACCACAGATCTCTGCAGGCTGCCCAGGCTCCAGGCCAGGTGTCTGCAGACCAGATTGCTTGGAGCCAGTGGATTTGCCAGGAAGTCATTCCAGGAAGGGCAGCTTCTCCTCTTCGGTTTTAGTGCTCGCATCTCTCCCCGGCCCGTCTGTCCGTATTTCATGAGCCTCAGGCTGCTGCGGGCATTCAAGCTCCGGCTGTAGATCTCGGAGCCATGCCTGGGACCAGGGAGGGAAGGTGGCCATCACCCCAGGCGTTAGGACAGGGCCCACACCTGGAGTGCACGTCCTCCCGCCGCTGTCCGCCCTTGGCACCCGGCTCGGCTCTGCCGCTGATCCCCACATCCGGTCAGCCGTTATCAACCCCACTTTATAGCTGAGAAAATTGAGATTGGGACCTGCCCAAGGCCACACAGCAAATAAGTAGCAGAGCTAACCCCCTGCCCTCGTCCTTGAGGGGCACACTCAGGGCCCTGCAGAGGCCCCCACCTGGAGAAGTCGGGCCCCTCCCTCCAGGACAGGCAGGTGAGTTGAGT
The DNA here is from genome assembly GCA_004027775.1 of Bradypus variegatus. Taxonomy (NCBI): domain Eukaryota; kingdom Metazoa; phylum Chordata; class Mammalia; order Pilosa; family Bradypodidae; genus Bradypus; species Bradypus variegatus. The sequence continues at coordinate 21,204 of PVKY010002389.1, read as the reverse complement.
CCAGGCCTCTGGCACAATTAGATAACCCTCCTGGAGGTTAAGGAGGCCCAGAATTAGCCAGCAACACGGAGGTTGAGCTTCCGGGAGATTCCGTGGAGGGTTTGCTTGAGCTGCAGGTCTCCACAGCCACAGGTGGGAAGAAGGCTCCCCGTCTTGCTGACTTGGTAATGTGGTTGCAGCTTGCCAGTGCAGGCAGAATTTGCCAAAGTAGGAGGATGAATAGGCCTCTGTGCTATAAAAATCATAGAAAGGGTTTCCCGAAGGCCCTGCCTGTCTTCAGGCAGGAGAGGACCTCACGAAGGCACCCCCACGTCTTTAAAACAGCCGCCGCTGCCCTTCTTTTCTGACTGTGCCTGCAGGGCCTTCCTTGTGTCTAATCTCCATCTATCTAGGGAGGGGAGGCTGCCTGCCCAAGCACACACACAGCAGGCTGAGGGCTGAGCAGGAGCTGGAGCTGGGCTTGCCCAGGCCGCAATCCTCAGGTGACGCATCTCCTGGAAACTGGCAGGTGGGCAGGGTTCTGATGAAGGGTCAAGCAGAGACCAACCGGGGTCACAGTGCAACGGTGTCATCTGCAGCCTCTTATTTACTCTGAGCCTCACAGTGACCCTGTGGCCGAGTCACTGGTGGGTTCTGGTTCCCAGACCAGAAAAGTGAGGCCCAGAGAACTTGTTCACCATCTTCCAGAAGTAAAACACAGAGCAGGGTCCGTGCTTGAGCTGTCTTCAGCAATCCTGACCGAGCACCTCCTCTGCTCCAGGAGGGGTGAGGGCCCAACACAGGGGGGCACAGCCACACCCACTGGTCTGGGGGTGAGCGGCAGAACAGCCATGTGCACAGGTGTGTAGAGAACGCCCAGGAGCTCCTGACCCTGGTGGGGCCGTCCTGTCCTGTCCTGTCCTGGCAGCACTGACGTGGTCACTGGGGGCCAGTTGAGGGGCAGGGATTTGCCCCTACACCCCCAGCCTTTGCAGACAATCCTCCACCCCATGCCCGCATCGTCGGTATCAGGGATTGGACAGGTTGGAGGTTGGGGTCCTTCTCTGCAGCTTCTTTGACCCCTTGGCTTTCCTGCCATGTGGAGGGGTGGCGAGGGGGCTGGATGTGGGGTCGGGAGGCCTGAGTTTCGGTCTTAGCTCCGACCATCCTGCTGCGTGGCCTCGGTCACATGTCTTAACCCCTCGAGGCCTCTGTTTCCTTGTCAGGGGTTGTGAACGGCTGGCATGAGCTGGTACGTGCATGAGCGCTGAGGGCTGGGATTGGCTGAGCTGATGGAAGGGCCCAGCAACACCCCAACTGCCCCTCCCCGTGCCCTGCACCACTACAGCTGAGTCCACGTCAGGCTGGATTTGGGGCTTGTGTCAGCGTGAGGCCAGAGGCCTGGCTGCCCTCACTGCCTGCTATGGAGGGCCAAACATGCTGGTTGCCCCCAGGCACCAGAGCAGCCAGTTGTGGCTGCCCTGATTTTCTGAGGCCTCTGTCCCCCTGCGGCCCCCTGCAGCCCCACATCTCTGAGGGACTGCCTTTGGGAGGTGAGAGCAGTCCTGCCATGGGCTGTGCTAAAGGGAAGATTAAAAATAGGCTGGAGCCATCCCTGGGGGAGAAGGGGGGCTCTCCAAGCTGCAGGCTGCAGGCCCCATCTGGAGAGGGAATGCACGGGGCCTCCGGGGCTCTGTGGCAGAGCCAATTGGGCCACTGTGTCTTAAACCCCTCTGTGCCTGGTAAATGAAGTGCTTCCCAGGGAGGGGAGGGGGCACGAGGCAGGACACCGCCGTGCAGCCAGCCCAGGGCCTGTGGGGATGGTCTACTCCTGGCCCCACCACTTGCCTCACCTCTCAGAACCTCAGTTTCCTCTTGATAAAGTAGGAATGACACGCCACACCCTGCCTGCCTCATCGAGTGCTGAGAGGGTGGAAGGAGGTAATGAGGAGAAAAAGCCTTGCCAGCTAGAACAAGCACAGAACTCAACTTGTGTCTCCTACTTGCAGGGTAGGTGAGCCACTGAGGCTCCGTAATGCCCCTACCTTACAACAGGGCTGAGCCTCAGTCCCCAAAGCACTTTCCTGGACCTCACCCCTAAAGTAAGAAAGCACCTTTCCTTAAATGAAGAAGCTAAATCTAGTTCACACCATGAATGCACAAAGTATGAAATACACACCAAGCAGGGACCTTCCCTCAAGGGTGGTGCTTTGGTGACCCTGGGCCATCTCTTCCCCTCACCGAGCCTCAGTTTCCCCATTTGCAAATCAGGGAGTTGGACCTTAAATTCTGTGACTTAAACTGTAAGATCCTCCTAGCCTCATGGAGTAAGGAGAAAAACTTATATGCTTTGTCCCGAGCAGCTGACAGATCCTGTAGAAAATTCTCCACGCATACTAGTACCCAGAAGGGGTACTTAAACCCAGGGGCAGAGGGGTTTAAGACCGAATGAAGTGTCTGAAGGAGGGTTTTTACTTTATTTGACATGTTAGAATTCTCTTACAGTCACTGTGAAAGCGGGAAGGGGGTCCTCTGGGAAGCTTTAGGGTCCTAGGACTCCTGTGCAAACACCACTGCAGTCTCTGCATGTTCTAAAGATACCACTGGGGTGCGGTGGGGGCAGCTTCTGAAACCAACCCCTGTCTCCGCCGCCACCCCGTCTGAGACTGAGGCTTTGTCTGCAAGGACAGTGTAGTGCTCCCAGGTGCTGACCCCGGAGCCACCTTCCGGGACTTGAATCCCAGCCCCTCCACTTACCAGCTGAGTGACCTTGGCCAAGCGACTCCACCTCTCTCTGGCTCTGTCTTCTCATCTGAAAAATGGGGCTCATATTAGCACCTCATAGGGTCGTGGTGAGAATGAAAGGAGTAAATGATTAGAAATCACTTAGAACAGTGCTGGGCACCCAGCGAAAGCTGCATGAGTGTCACGCGGCATCACTAGCCCAGTGGTTCTGAGACTGTGGCCCCTGCATCCGCAGCAGCAGCTCCTGGGAACTGGTTAGCAAGACCCCACCCCAGACTGCAGACTCAGATGCTCTGGGTGGGCCCAGCAATCTGGGTTTTAACAAGCCTTCCAGGTGATTCTCGTGCACACTCAAATTGGAGGACTCATGGTTACGGACCATCAGCTCTCTCTAAATCTATGACCCAGGCACGAGGCAGCTGCCTAAATACTTGTCCTAGTCTCCGGCTTCCCTCTCGGAGGCAGGGAAGGAACTGCAGGCCTTTTACTGATGAAATGGTTTCCCACCCAATAGTGGCAATCAGCTCGGGGTCACCAGGATGTGTCCTCTTGCAACCCTGGTGCTACTGAGAGCCAGGGTTGTTGATCGTACTGAGCCCAAGGAAGGGCTCCCACCTGCAGGGAGGGGTGCTGGAGGGGTGCCATGAGGGAGGGGCCGGGAGAGGCCTGAGACCCCAGCTCGGAGTGGGAAAGCCTGCCCCTCTGCTCTCTTCCCAGTGCTGCTGCTCATGGGCTGGGTGCCTTGAGCAGGTCACCTCACTTCTCTGGGCCACCCTTCCTCATCTACTATCCCCTTATTTTATGGAGGAGGAGACTGAGGCACAGAGAAAAAAGGCCTTTTCCATCCCAAATGTTGGTATATCTAAGGATGAATGTGCAGACTGTTGGCACCACCTCCCCCTCCAGCCCTCCCAGATCCACAGCCACTTGGGGTTAAGCAGAGTGAGTACCCTGGGGCTGCTGGAACCAGCCTGACCTGAAGCAGCACTAGTGCCAGGTAATCAAGGCAGGGCAGCGAAAGGCCCAGTCACAGCCTAGGGAAGAAATCCGTGGCAATTTTCAGAGTAGGGAATTCAGGGACGTGGCTGATGAGTAAGGAAAAAAGTGAGCTCATGAACGAGAGTGAGAATAAGTCATGTGTTTTCATGACAAGTTCTTCAGATTCTCCCAGACCAGCGATGGGCATGGTCCAAAACATCATCAGTGTCTTACATTTCACTGTTTTGTTGCTTTCTGACCTTGGAAAGAATTTCTGGGTCTTTGTCCAAGTTGTATTTGCAGAGTTTGTTTTCCAGCCAGAATCCTGGCTGATAAATATATGAAGCAAGTCTAGGAGAGCTAGATAGTGGCTGTGCTTTATGGGAATAATAATATTGACAGTAATAACTAGCATTTACTGAACTTGTATGTGCTGGGATCTGGGTGTGTTTAATCTTCACAATTCTATTAGATACTATTTTTATATCATTTATACTCGGAGATATTGAATAACTGGCCCAAAGCCAAGTAGATAAAGTGTGAAAGAGCCCAGAATTGGACCCAGATCTGTCTGTCTCCCTAACCTATGGTCTTCCCACTGCACCCCAAGTCCCTGCCCTGCACCCACCACAGACCCCTCCCCTGATGGGTCCCTCTGCCGGCAGGGTATGACTTTGCGGCCGTTCTCGAGTGGTTTGCTGAGCGTGTCGACCGCATCATCCTGCTCTTCGATGCCCACAAACTGGACATCTCAGACGAGTTCTCGGAGGTCATCAAGGCCCTCAAGAACCACGAGGACAAGATGCGGGTGGTGCTAAACAAGGCCGACCAGATCGAGACGCAGCAGCTGATGCGGGTCTACGGGGCCCTCATGTGGTCCCTGGGGAAGATCGTGAACACCCCCGAGGTGATCCGGGTCTACATCGGCTCCTTCTGGTCCCAACCGCTCCTCATCCCCGACAACCGCAAGCTCTTCGAGGCCGAGGAGCAGGACCTGTTCAGAGACATCCAGAGTCTTCCTCGAAACGCCGCCCTGCGCAAGCTCAACGACCTCATCAAGAGAGCCAGGCTGGCCAAGGTGAGGCCGCCCCCGGGGAGACGGGCAGCACAGACAGGGGCTTAGGGTTTGGGGGTCCACTGTGAAAGCCGAGGGCTGCTGTCCACCCATGTGGGAGTGTCCTATAGCTACCACATCACAGACGCCAGCCAAGCCACCTCTGACACCCATCGGGGCAGGAGAGTGCTCTGGTTATGACGGCAGCCTGACTCCACCATTTACCAACTGTGTGGTCCCCGGCCCCCAGCAAGGCCCTTCGCCTCTCCCTGCCTGTCTCCACATCTGTAAAGTGGAAGGATTGTTGGAGGACTAGTTAACCATCCTGGTTACTGCCTTGACCTTAACCTCCTGTCAGTCTCCCTTTCCCCATGTGATAGAGAAAGGCAGCTCAGCGTTTGAAGGAGCATGGGAGCAAGAAGGTGCAGACAGAAGTTATTTTAGAAGCAGGAGCAGGAGGGGGTGTGAGGGAGGTACGGGAGGAGACGGTCCGAGCAACCCTCAACGGAAGCATTGGGCGAGGGTCTGGATGCGAAGGGCTCTCTCCATCCTGGCCCTTCAGGTACACGCCTACATCATCAGCTCCCTGAAGAAGGAGATGCCCTCGGTGTTCGGGAAGGAGAACAAGAAGAAGGAGCTGGTGAACAACCTGGCTGAGATTTACAGCCGAATCGAGCGGGAGCACCAGATCTCACCTGGGGACTTCCCCAACCTGAAGAGGATGCAGGTAACCAGGGGGGAGGCAGGGACTGGGCTCTGGCACAGTGTCGCCAGCTTTCTGAGCAGCCCGGACGGAGAGGCAGCCCTGGGCTTCCCTTAGATAGTAGGTGGTTGTGTGAGTGGAAGGATACGTGAACGAATGCACTATTGAATGTCTATTTTTTCTTTGTATTTTACCAGACAGGAGATTAAAAATACCTGACTATTCATGGCTATAATGATATTCTCAGAAGCATAGTCTTAAACTGAGAAACTGCTTCCCAGCCTAAAGATCCACAGCTAAAATCCCACCCAGCATGGATCTCACAGGCTGTCACGGTTTAGTGAGACTATAAAGTTTTAGGTTGGGAGGCCAAAAAATAACAATAGGATAGCAAGGGCAATAATGTCTATCACTACTACTTCTGCAGCTACTATTTTTTTTTTTGGTGATGGTAGGGTGTTTTCTCCTCTAATTAAAAAAAATTATTTCAAAATCATTATAGAATCTCAAGAAGCTGAAAAAATTGCACAGTAAGGTCACTTGTGCCCCTCACCCAGCTTTCCCCAGGGGTGACATCTCACATAACTATTGCTGCCTCACGTTGAGAGCGTTGTCTGTCCCAGGCTCCATGCTAAGGGCCTGGCAAACATTCTCATTGATGCCCACAGCCACCTTGTACGGTAGGTACTTTTGTCATCTCAGTTGACAGAAGAGGAGACAGAGGCTCAGAGAGGAACTAGTAAGTATGGTGCGGTGGTTTCCCACTTGGACCTCGGAGATAGCTCCTGGCTTTTCTACATGCAGCCTTTGTGAACACCACACTCGGAAAACACTGAGCCCCTGGAAAATTAATTACCCTTATAAACCTTGGTTTCCTCATCTGTGAAAGGAGGGCGAAGCTGCCTCTCTCAGGGGACTGCCTCGGGGAGGGCCACAAGAAACCATGTGTGATACATGTGCCCAAGAGGTGGCGAGCTCCCCCATGGACGTCGGCCTCCCCGTGGCTTGTATTCCCTTGGCCACATCTCCTGAGTGGGAGTGTCACGGTCGTGAGTACTTGAGGGCCAGGAGAGCCGCTGTCAGGTGGTTCATCCCTGTCAGCAAGAGCTGGTGGGGATTTTAGGGCTGTGGGGGCTGTGACTGGAGGTATAAGACACCACAGGTGTCATCGAACGCACCTGCCTCACGGGGAACTCCAGAGATGACACCTGCCAAGCCAGAGAAGCTCAGTAAAGAGAAAAGATCTCGCTCCCACACCCTGGGGTCTTGGTGTCTGCTAATCGGCCATGGCTCGGAATATTTCAGCTTTGGGTTTCTCCTTCTGGTAAGCATGTGATGATCTGAAAGCCACCATTAGGGAAGATGACATTGTGTAGAGCCCGTGCAGCTCCTTTGTGACGTGAGGAACGCTTTCGCAGCATAAACGACTTGACTTCTGATCTGTTTGCCAGTCCGATGCCATGTTCCGCTGTTAGGGGGCGAGCTGTGGGCTGGTGAACGTGGCGACAGTGGTGCCTTGCGGGAACCCAGGCTCAGGCACGTGACCACCGCGTGACTGATGTGCACAGAGGGCCCCAAGAGCAGGGCAGAGACCCCATCGCAGCCAGTCCCAGGGAGGCCAACTGCTCAGGCCTGGGTGCTCGATGGCAGCTCCCCAGGACCCACTTTTCCTGGGAGAGGAGAGGGAAGTCTGTGCTGCCTGAGGTGGGGTATTTATATACCCCAGGGGTACGGGGCCCTACCTCCGAGTGTTCTTTCCCTGATAAGTAGCTGGGGCTTCTTGTCCTTGTTTCTGGGTTTAAAGGACAGTCAGGCCGGGTTTAAGGTGTGGTCAGCCTGCTCCATTAGACCTAACATCTCAATGTATTGAAACATCGTCACACTAAGAAAAGGAAATGGGGAAGCAGAGGCCAGGAGAGGCCCCTGGGCACGTCCTGATTTCCCCAGCAAGGGGGTGTATGTGAGTGGATGGGAGCATCTCCTCTGCCTCCCAGGAAGGTATTAGGACCCCTTCTGGGAGCCCACCAGGCACACCTAGATGTGAAGAAGCTGGCAGACACTTGGGAATTAGAGCTGGGAGAGACCTCGGGAGGCTGTGTCCCCAGAGCAGGAGAAAGGGTGTCGCTCCTGCCCTCCACACACCCTCCTGCCCCCACTGCCTCCGGCTCAGCCCTGCCCTAGCAGGGAGGCGAGAAATGTCCGAGCTAGCACTTGATCTTGAAATGTAGCTCTGGGGAGCTTTCTGCATTTTGGTGGCCTTGCCCATGTGCGGGCCTCTTCCCAGCATCCTGTGCTGAGGCAGAAAGTTCTCACCTCATCCCTCTCCAGAGGCCAAGGAGAAGCTGGGCGTTCTAGATCGCAAAGACATGCAAAATGGAGCACACTTCTTCTGAGGATGTGGTGTGGGTAGTGGTGTGAAGGCAGGGAGGGGAAGCTGGAAATCTGTGTGTGCCTATTTCTTCTGCATCAGCTCTCCCAGGAGAGGCCAGGATTTCACAGCTCGCTGCAGGCAGTTTCCATGAGCGTCCACGTGAAGAGCCACTGGTGTGGGGGTGACATCCGGCTTCTGCTGGGATTGGGTTGTGTAGTGGCTTCCACCTCAGTGTTTCCTTCACTGATTGGAGACAGAATGTGACTTCCCTTCCTGGGAGGGGCACAGGGAAGTGAACGCTGTGAAAGCACCTTCCGTAGTTTAAAAGTATAACCTGTATTAAAGTGGGGACCCACGTGACGCAGCCTCAGGGAGTATAGCATTCAAGAGTCACTATTTAATAGCCAAAGGAACTTAAAGAGGAATGAATTATTAGAGGGAATTCACAAAAATAGATCAACCAGTGGTTACTAAAATTCCCTGTCTTCTCCAGCCCACTTCCCTCCTACTCTCAACTGCTCAACCCTCTCTTGAAAAAAACTCCATGAGCCCAGTGGGCCTTTTTTGTCCTCCTCCTCCTCAGTTTATGATGCAGATCAGCTTAGCCTCCAGGGCAAACCTTCACTGAGGCTAGAGAACCAGACTGGGAACTTCCGGCTCTGGAGGGAGGCAGCTTGCCAGGGGAAGAAGGCTCCCCTCCCTGGTGTTCTAGCCTCACCTTCTTTTCTCTCCCTCTTCGCAGGACCAGCTGCAGGCCCAGGACTTCAGCAAATTCCAGCCTCTGAAGAGCAAGCTGCTGGAGGTGGTGGGCGACATGCTGGCCCACGACATCGCCCAGCTCATGGTGCTGGTGCGCCAGGAGGAGACCCAGCGGCCCATCCAGATGGTCAAGGGGGGAGCGTTCGAGGGCACCCTGCACAGCCCCTTCGGGCACGGCTATGGAGAGGGGGCCGGGGAGGGCATCGACGATGCCGAGTGGGTGGTGGCCAGGGACAAGCCCATGTACGACGAGATCTTCTACACCCTGTCCCCGGTGGACGGCAAGATCACGGGCGCCAACGCCAAGAAGGAGATGGTGCGCTCCAAGCTGCCCAACAGTGTGCTGGGCAAGATCTGGAAGCTGGCCGACATCGACAAGGATGGCATGCTGGACGACGACGAGTTCGCCCTGGCCAACCACCTCATCAAGGTCAAGCTGGAGGGGCACGAGCTGCCCAGCGAGCTGCCCACCCACCTGCTGCCGCCTTCCAAGAGGAAAGTTGCCGAGTGACAGGAGCAGGCAGGCGTAGGAGGGGACGGGAGAGGCGATGAGATCCTCACACACATGCCCAATCTTGAGCATTATTGCAGTGTGGGTGAGGGGGACATGGCTCCCCAGCTTTCCAGGCTGATCCCAGTTTGGACTCTTCTTCAAGTTCTCAGGATTGGTGGGAGCACAGACGCGTTCCAGTGGTCCCAGGTTTCCAGCCTCAGTCTCCATCCCTCTTTCCCTCACATCTTCCTCTTCCCAGGGGCCTGCCTTCTTCCACAGAAGCGGCCCACTCGCCCACAGGTGGGCCACCCACCTCAGACTCCCCAGTGGCTCCAAACCCAGACTCCAAGCAGATGGCAAAAGATTTTCATGTAATAGGCAATTCACTTTGTTTTCTGTGCATTTGTTTTTCCCTCTTTGGTGTCCTACTGTGAGATCTGTTCAGGGGCTAGGAGATGTGAGAGAAGGGCCTGCTGCAGGGAGGAGAGGTGAGGAAGGATGTGTTCTCCAGGGTACCATGTCCCTGACTCGAGGAGTCGTTAGCCATGAGCGCAGTTGTTTCCTAAGCTCAGGCTCTGCCTTCCTTGCAAACCTGGCTTTGAACTCTACTGGCATTTCATTTCAAAGAATCCAGGAGGGGACAGAGAAGACAGAAAATTGGCGGGAAAGAAAGCAAGGAAGCTGCCCTGTGTCCTCTAGTTAAAGCCCGTCGAGGTGGTTGTGAGGTCCATTTGGTTCCTCCTGGGCTGTGATGTTTGGATGCTTTGTATTCCTCTGTGCCCAGGGCATATATGTCATCCCATGGACCCCTCATCACTGCCCAGGGAAGTATGCATTTGTCCCCCCCCTCATTTTGCAGATGGCAAACTTGAGACACAGAGAAGCCCAGGTGGCCCATGCAAAGTCCCTGAGGTCCCACAAGAAGGAGAGAGGATTCGGAGCCAGGGCCTCGGACCCTCCACTCTACTGTGATGTGTGCCAGATCCCAGCATTGCCACCCAGTGACAGATCATGGAGAACAAGCTGAGCGTGCAGCCCCCTTGCAGCCTCCCAGAGCAGCCTGGCAGGGGAGGAGGCCCAGCCAGCATTTGATGAGCCATCGGCCTGGCCATCTGTCACATCACAAGCGAATCGTGCCTTCTGGCCCTGGGGCCCATGTTCCCCAAATCACTGAAGTCCAACGGTGCCAGCAGGAGGGAGGGTGGCCTGCTGGGTGCTGTTTGTACCTGTCCCTGCCCTCCCTCCCACCCTGTGGCTGAAATCAGCCCAGTGCAGAGGCAGCCACCGGGCTAACGTGGCCACATTGGGAGAGATCTGAGGTCTTGTTCCCTGTGGCCCCCCAGTGACTGCTGTGTCCCTGGCAAATCCGTACTCAATGCCCAACAACCCCTGACCCCTGGTTTGCTTCGCGGCCATATATGCTATGCTCCGACTGTGATGGAAAACGAAAACAAGTATAACTTATTTTATATCTATGTCTAGACTATAGAAAGTATATTATATGTACCTACGATGTGCTTCCTGCCATAGTGTGTTTGTCATCAGTCTTCATGCTAATACAGCACATTTATCCTTTGGCAACTTTGACCCCAGACAGTCATTCCATGGGCGGCAGATGGGGAGGGGCTGGGTTCTCACTTGGGGATCCGGGTGACACCTTTGGCAGAGCGTGGCTCACTTGGGGCTCCCCAAGGGCCAGCGTCCATACCACACCCAGCTCCCCACTGGGCTGGTGGCGGCAGGACTCCTGCTCCTGCAGGCTGCTCCCTGCCACTCTGGGGTGGTGACAGTCACCAGCTGGACCTCTGTCTGAAGCCACACACTTCTTTTTCACATAAAATGAGGGGCAAAGTCAGCCCAAGGCCAAGGAGATCTCCCCTCCTTTGGGGTCAAGCCCAGAGTGCCCTAACCAGCAGAGGGGCCATGCCCCACTCTGCACCTCCCTTTGAGCTGAGGAGAAATGGGAGGGGAGCAGTGGAGGGGGGTGGATTTCTTTTATTTTTAAGAGAAAGGGGGTATCTGTTAGTCCCCCACCCCCACCACATGGCCCACCCCCCCCTTCGACTTTTCCCTAAGGATCTTCCCTCCTTCCCCCCTCAACTCCACCCAGGAGAGACCTGTGGGGTGCACATGCCATGTTTGCTCGGTCCCCATCTCCCTGGAAGGAGGAAATGGTGCTTGAGGCGCCACTCAGGTGAGGGGCACTTTCTCCGGCTGGTGCCCACTGGCTCCCGCTGCCCTGGCTGCTCACCCCTCCCAGGCTTGGGGGGCCCGGGGAGAGCACGTGTCTCAACCTGGGGACATTCCTTCTGGAAGGCAGAGCTCCCTCTGTCCTGTGTTCCCGTCCCCCAGACCACTCAGCCTGCGCCGCAGAAATAGATGAGAACAGCAGCCCAGCGACGCTTGTCCCCTGCACGGGAGAGCCACGTCAGGGCCGACGTGTGGCCTGGACTCGCGAAAGTGACACAGCGGCCACAGCTGGGCTTGGACTCGGTGTGCAGGGTGGGGAGGGGTTGTCCTGAGGGGTCCCCTCTGCTCCGAGAGCATTAGCCCGGGGAGAAGAAAGCCGTGTTTATTTTTCCTGTGAGATGCTAACTGCCCTTAATACATATTCAATCTTAGTCTTTCCTTTTTCCTCCCTTTCTCCCTTCATCCACCCATTCTTTCATTTTCAAAAAACACTGAGCACCTTCTACAGAAAAGACGCTGTGAGGGATGCAGAGATGTGTTCCTTGAGTCATTCAAATCTGTAATAAAAGTCACTGGTGTGGTAGGGATTATTCTAGGTGGATCGAATGGAGCTTTGCTCTCACCGAGCTTACAGCCTGGTGGGGGAAATGAGGCATTTGCACAAACGAAGACGGCAGGAGGACCCCCCCGGGCCCCCGGGAGGTGTGGGTTAAGTAGGATGCAGCTGTGATGGGGAGATGATGGGGACTGGGGCCTCTCTGGCCTGTTTCCTCCCCTCCCTAAACCAAGCAAGGCCCGATTCTTAAGATAAACACGGAGCATTCCCAGCCCATTGAATCCTGACAGACAGAGAACCACGGATGTGCTTGAGGAAAGGCGTGATGAGAATTTTGCCTCTGGGGACTGTGCTGGTTTTTCATAGGCCTGTTTCAAGTGAAAATTTTGAAGTTGAAATTGCTGGGGCCTGGAGGAAAAGAAAAATGGTACCAGGGAAATGTAAGATATCCAAGCCCCAGAGGTGAGGGAAATGGGAGCAGGGCTCTCCCCTCAGCCTCCGGCTGGAGGGAATTTGGGCCCAATACTCTGGTTCTCCGTCCTGGCCCTGAGGAGGCCCTCCCCAGCCCCTCCCTGGGTCACTGAAATCCCGTGATGGCCTGCTCTGGACAGGTAGCAAGGCACAAACTGTGGGCACTTTAGTTTTGAGCCCCTGAGAGTCACAGGTTATTACCTGGCATCACCCAACTCATGGCCAGGGCACCTGGTAAGCTCTTCTGATCGGTTAGTCCATTGAGCAAGTGAAAAGGGGAGTCTAGGAAGCCAAATCCCTGCCTTCTTTAGAACCAGAGTCCCCTGAAGCTGAAGGGGTAGGTGATGTGCCGAGTCCGTCAGTGCCTGAGCAGGTTCCTGCACATCCTAGACCCTGAGGCTTCAGCATCACTTTCTGGAACACCTAGCACCTCCACGTCAGAGGCCGAGAGCATTCGTCTTGTCTCCGCTGCAATGGTGGTGCTAAGGATTGACTGGGCCAGTCTGCTGAGGGCCAAGCAGAGGAAGGAAAAGGCCAGAAAAAGAAAAGCCACAACCCCCAGTCCCCTGGCTGCCAGGTGCAGGGTATGCTTTTAGGTCCAACTGACCAGATACACTAGTGGGTCTTGCTGAACTAGCTCCTGCCAGAGGTGGACCCGGCGACTGTGACAGCAGCTTCCTGATTTCTCAGTTTCCCATCTGCGCTCAAGGAGCGGGAGGTCCTGTTTGTAAGGTCAGATCAGACATTAACATCACCACATCAAGGGAATGACCACAACCGACCTTGGGTTTCCTCACAGAACCATGTGCCGGAGCACAGCTGAGGAGTGCAGAGGAGACCTGGCGGCTGTGAGTGTGTGTGTGGGAGTATGTGTGTGAGCACGTATGGCTAATGTGAGTATGAATGTGTGACTATGTGTATGTAAATCAGTGTGTGTGAATGTGTGCATATGTGTGGATGGATGTGTAAGTGTGAGTGAATGTGAGTGTGTGTATGGGTGCACGAGAGTGTGGGTGTGTGTTTTTGTGAGTATGTATATGTGTGACTACATGTGAGTGAGTGTAAGTGTGTGAATGTGTGTGTGGGGGGTATGCATGTTTATGGAGAGTGTGAGAGTATGTAGATGAGTGTGTGAGTTTGTGAAGGGGTGTAAATATGTGTGAATGACTGTGAGTGTGTATGTGTCTGGGTCACGCTGGGGGATACAGTGAAGTGGTTCTTGCTGGATACATGAAGAGGAGAGGGCATTGCAGGAACTCCCAGAGAGAAGGATGTCAGGGAATTTTTCAAAAAATAATACCTTTCTAAGGATCTGTACAGGGCACAAGTGTGTGCAGTTGGAACTCTTGAGACTGTAAAACAAGGAAATATTAAAAATAGCAGTTCCCTCTCCTTGCCTTGGAGTTTCACGATGGGTTGAAAGTCAGCAGGTGTGGACACGGTTAGACTGAGAGGAGATTGGCAAGGACAGGCCCTAGGCACTCAGCCAGCCGAGTTCCCAGCTCAGGACAAGCCATGTGGCCTCTCCATACCTCCTATTATTCTTCCTCCAAGTGGCCATCATGTCAACCTTTTGGAGATGTCATGAAGATACAAAGAGACAATAGGTGGGAAAATTCACAAATCACATCAACTCTCTTCACAGGCAAGTCTTGCTGGCATAGGCTGGAAGAGGCACCATTCCGGGTAGAGGAGAGAGCCCTGTCACCAGGAAGGAGGGAAAGCCACCAGGCCCTATAAAAGGCAGGAAGAGAGACCGGGGAGGAGGTGTAGAGGGTCTGGGGAGAGTTCAGCATCTGGGGCCTGAGTGCCTGGGAGGCCACCTGTGGGCAGTGCCACCTGGCTAACTTCACAGCCCTGAGTCCTCCCGGCCTTCCTGTCTGAGGCTACTCAGGTGCACTCACTAGGGTGGGACTGGAGGGGGTAGCGGGATGGCCTGGTCCCAGTGCAGACCACCGAGAACATCACAGATAACCTCCCTCTTGGAACAGCAGCTCCTCCTGTACACTGAATGCCTGAACCAAACGGCACAGGCTTATCTTCGTTACAGTGTCAGAATCATATTCTTGTCTACGGTGGAGTCCGCCTCTTGGCCAGCCAGGGTTTTTTCGTAGCATTTCTTAAGTGTTGATGCAGACAAGAAGCTAAGGCTGCAGCAAATACAGGAGGGTGTGGAGAGGAGCTGAGCCTCAGTATATCTCATGGCCATCGTAGATGGGACTGGCGTTTGCTTCGCCTTTGAGAGGGTCTCTCATTCTCACTGGCATAAGGATAACACTAGTGAAATCCGCCTCTAGTCCAGGTTTCCTTTCTCACAGGCCACTTCCTCTGCCTTCCCTCTTTCTCCTGCTCTCCTGCCCACCCCTATCCCAGGAGGCCAGCAGATCACCCCTCCCCTGACTGGCCGTCCTGTCCCCTCGGCCACACCCCACTGCCAACATCAGAGCCTGCTCCATGCTGTGCAGCTGAGCCTTGCTATGGGGCCGCTGGCCGATCCGTGGGCCCGAGAGGCTGAGGGCATGACCATGGGGTCAGAGGCTGCTCCCCTGGCTCTGGTCCAGGCCTGAGGCTAACGGGCCTTAATGCACAGGAATGGGCACTGTGGGAGAAGTTCCAGGTCATCTGGCAGAAAAGAAGGCAAGAGGTTCAGAGCCAGGCAGTTGTTTGGACACACCACCATGCAGGCCTCTGCTCAGAGGCAGGATGCCCCCTGGGTCTTCTCCACTTCCTAAATGCCTCCCAGCTTTCTTGGCAGTCCAGGGCAATTCCCCTCATTCCAGAGAACCCTCCTCTCCAGGAACATGCAACAGCACCAAAAGATAGAACCCACTGCAGGGAAGTCAGCTGGTGCTTCCTGCCCCAACAGAGTGACTTTCCCAGCCATTGAGCAGCTGCCAATTGTCCTCTTGATACCCTCTTGTGTCCAGAGAGCCACAGGAACTGTGGCCAGAGATAATGACAGCCCTGAACTCTCCGGAGACATTTCCTGGAACTTCTTGAGATGAAGACAAGTGAAGTGACACTGAGCTGCAGCACTTCTCTGGATGTCACTCCTGACCTCAGGGATTTGCTAATGACTGGCTCATAATCCTGGTCTAATGATCTATGTAAATGAAGCCTCATCTTACACACCAAGGCTGTCTTGCTAGCTAATGACCAAATCCTCAAGCCAAGTGAACGTGAAACCCATTCTCACCACCAACTCCACCATCTTCAAAACCCATAGGACTTTGGGGTTCCCTAGGGCTTTGGGATCTCCCCCCTGCCTGTCACTTCCTTATAGATTGACATTTGCATGGCTCTGCAGTCCCACCACTCATCCAGACAATAAGCTCCTCAAGGGGGGCAGTAGGTGCAGAGCACTGGACAGCGTGTGCCTTGCTGTGTCCCCAGGTCTCCCTTCAGCACTGAAGGACTTACTTCCTGGGCCGCTGGTGGTGCTGCCAGCTGCCAGCTGTCAACCTCAAGCTGTCTCCACAAGCCGCAGAGATCTGCTGCTCCTGGTGCCACACCCTCTTCCCCAGAGCAGCCTGCCTCCAGTGAGTGCTCAATAGGGGATATGGTGGCCTGGCCTCCCTGCCCCGACTTGGGACAGGTCTGAAGGGCCATCCCAGCTTCAGAATGCCCCAGGGTTCACCTGAGTCCATATTGGGATTGCATTACAGTTTGACTGCTCCCTCTGCCCAATCCTACTTCCTTCCATTCCCTTTGACAAGTATATAACCCAAGAGCACTCTTTAATAAATTTTCTGCATAGTAAACTCCATCTCAGTGTTTGCTGCCCAGGGAACTTGACTTGCTACATAGAGAATAAGAGATGCTCAATAAATACTTGTTGGCATAATTAAATAGTCAATTAATTGCTCAGTGATAAATCCAATCAAATGGTAGCCTCATGGGGACTAGTTAGTTGACCATGCAAAGAGGAGGTGTGGCCTTGCCAGAAAGTAAGTGCCACATGGCACCAGACCCTATTTGAGTTAGTAGGCAAATCTGCAGCCATGGAACATGTGGGAGAAGGCAAAAATGGTTCCGGAGTTACAGCTCTGCTAGCTCCAATCAGAGTGAATGATGAGAAGGACCATAGAATTCACAGTCTGTGCAGAATGAGACCACTTTTCAGATCACTTTCAATCTGGAATTTATTCTTTTCTTACCAAAAGCAAATCTCTCCCATTCTGGAACATGGCCTGGCTCAGAGAGAGACAGAGATAGATAAATGAGGAAGTGAGCATTCTTTACTGGATGCAGGAAAGCCACAGTTTTTCAAAAAGCAAGCCTTCAAAGGAAGGATACTTTCTTAGGAATGAAACTGATGAAGCTGCTGGGTTTAGGCAGAGGGCTGGAACAACTATAGGAAAGAGACTGAGACGCGCTTACAATTAATATAAAGGTCCCAGTGATAAGGAGGGGGTTTTCCAAATTGTAGATCTGGGGGATATCAAAGATCAATGCATGACAAAGAACTGGGGCAACGAAAGAAGTTACGATGGGACTCAGGGTACCCATAGTTGGTTTCAAAGCCTGAGTGGCATCTCTGATAGATTGGGATTGGTAGCAGTTGATGGGAGCAGTGATGGGAGAAGGCACCTGAGGTCCAAGGTGGGTTCTGTGCTCGGTTAGCACGGTCTTTCCTGGTACAGGCCTGGGGAACTGTGGCACATTCATCTGAGAATCTGAGACTAGACTTTCACCAATTTCTCGGTGAAGAGGGATCAAGTTTAATACTATAGCCATATTGTTTAGTACTTGTAATTTACTGTATAAATAACTCCATGCTACACATAGAGTCAATCGTTTAGTAAACCTATACAGATCTTATTCCATTTTCTCAGTCATTTTACCATCTTTGAAAAGTCTTGAAAAACAGAATTGTTTTCAGGACTTTAAACAGACAGAAACCCAGACGCAGTGGCTCTCCATCGACCGTTGTGGTGGGGATGCTGGTGGCCACTGTGGGCAGTGTCAGTGAGCAGCTGCCTGTAGAGGCTATGCCTTCCCGACGTCTATCCCTGAGGGGGTCAGGATCCTGTGGCTGGATGGGGTGTTGGAAATCATCACGCCCACCCAGCCTCAGACACCCAGCAATGGAGTTCTGTCTCCATGTAACTGCCCCGACCACCCACATGTCCAGACCAATTTCTTCTGGGTGTGGTATCTACCAGCCATGGCTCTCTAGTAATTCCACTACTTTAACTTGTAAACACACACAGAACTTCATCTGTAGAGAAATTCAGCCCCTCTCTCTAGAAGTGGACCTTGAGATCTGTCCATAGCAGGAAAAGAAATGATGGTCAGCGGGAGCTCTGGGGTCAACCCACTGCTTGAAAAGGAAATGTATCATTCGTGTGTCCCAAAACCGTCAACTTTTTTTTAGATAAAAAAGACCATTTTTATAATAGAGGAAGAAAGATCAATTTCAGTCCATCCCCTTCTTTGTGAGCATTAATTAAGCCCTTCCCTGCCGGGGTCCTGCCCTGGCAACAGTGAGTGAGGGTCCTGAATAAGGGGGGCTGGAGTCGGCGGAAGAAAAGAGTTAGACACCTTGTTGCATCTGGGACGAAGCTCAAGTCTCTGACCCGGTAGAGCATCAGAGCTTTATTTTCATAATTTCTAGTTACCTAAGCAGAACTATTCAGGTATGCAAGCAGGAACAATTTCGATATTTTTCAAACATTGTACTTCAAAGAATTCAGACAGCATGTAAAGAACAGGGCGACATTGGTTTCCCGGAACATAGCAAAACACATTATTCTTTTACAGGTTATAGAGTTTAGCAAAACACATTATTCTTTTACAGGGCTATAGAGTTTTTGACAGCATCACAGGTCTCTACTCTTATTGATTTAGTTAATGTTTATCTAGACAGGTCCCCATGAACTTCTGCTTTCAATTAACTCTTTCCACCCAGAACTCTAGCTCATCTGCTGGGTTTTGAAGGCTATTACACATACATTTCCAACCCCAACAAAACCTCCACACAGGACGTTCATAAATTACTCTCTTGCTCAGGTGTTCTAGGAAAGGGAATTTTGAAGCAGGTAGTGTTTGGCTAGGGGGAATTTGGGGAAAAAGTTGTTTATAAAAAGCAAAAGGATTAAGACTAACAAGAGGGAAAAGATGCAGGTGCTTTGAAGACAAGGGGTGCAGAAGCCATTAGGAGCCCTTGGCCCTCCGCCTTGTGGAACGGTCACCACGACAGATATAAGAGGGCCTGGGGCCTTGCCACTAGGCCGACTGTCGGGTCGACGAGGTGGGGCCGCTCCCAGCACTTCCCCTGGCTCTTCCCACTGCCTGCAAAGATTTCATACAAACTTATTTTAATTATTATAGTTTCTGGCCCTAATCCAACTCTTTTTAACAAAGCACTGGGAGCACTGTGGTCCCTGTAGGACTTCAGCATTCACAAATGTGTGTGTGTGAGAGACAGCCAATGTGTATTTGTGTGGGTGCTTGTGTCTGTGTATTGATAACTGGCTTTGTTCTATTTCTCTAGTGGTGCAACAGTTTTGGAGAACACCCAATCACAACTTTGAATAACACCTTGCCAGAACCAACCTATCCTGTTTTTATTAGGCAGTTCCTAGCTTTGGATAGGGAACATGGAAAAGGCTGGGCTGTGCATATATCTCTTTGAAAGGCTCACCCTCGAGCACAGCTAGGAGCCTCCGGAGCCCAGAGGACTTCAGGGGGCCTCTCTGCCTTCCCCTGGATCCAGGCTTCTGCCTGAGCCCCTCCCTCCAGCTGAGAGGCCTCTTGGTAACCAGCAACCTTACCCACCCTCTAACAAGCCCTGAACCAAGTGTAAACAATAAAGCTTTTGCAAGGAAAAAAAAAAACAAAAACAATTTCTTCAAATAAGCAATCTGAACATTCAGAATGACGTTTACATATTTTACATATTTCCCAGTGCCTCTGCAGCATATCAGCTGGGCAGGTTATTGAACTCTTCTTTGAACGACATCTGTAAAACACAGATAATGGAACCCACTGACTCAGGGTTCCCATGAGAACAAAAGGAGACGTTGCCTATAATGGACCCAGCACAGAAGGGGGTGGCTAATACATGACAACCCCCTTCTCCCTCACCTATCTGTGGGCCTGGAACAGAGGCCTGGCTCTGTACACTTTCCTCCTGGTCATGCCTTTCGGCAGCCTCCACCCTCCAAAGCCAGACAGGGAATGAGTCCCATTCTGGTTGCTGCCACCTCCTCCCTTGTAAGCCCTGGCCACAAGTCTGCAGTGACTTCTCTCTGTCTGGATTCCATAGCACTCCCCCAGTCAGCACCTAGTAACGTACAATTATGCTGCTAATTTAGGGTTTCATGGTTATTTATTGTGTCTCCCAATCAGACTGTATGCTACAAGAGGACAGGCTGGTATTTCCTATTCCTGTTGTTTCTTCCCAAACTGCCTAGACTAACCGTAGGTCATCTGCTGGAATTTGGTGCTGGACAAACGGGCACAGGCCCAGTGGATGGAGTGCCTCGAGGCAGTGGTCAGAGAAGCTTCCAGCCTTGAAGGGCTGTGCAGGGCACACACCAGCACCGTGAGCCTGCGGTTCAGATGGGCAATTAGAAAGTTTCACAACCTTCTCGCACCCAAAGCTCCCATCTCTTCAGGTCTTTGAAGTTCAGCAGGCAAATGGTGATAAGGACAAACCTGGGAAGGAAACAGTGTACCTGATGTCAACACTTCATCTTTGAGCCTCATCCCATCTTTTGGGGCTCCCCTGAACCCACTAAACACCCAGAGTTCTCACACAGCCTCAGCTTCTGAAACCATCATTTCCTCTTAGGCCCAGCTGTGAAATTAACTTCCCCGATTGCCAAAGCCTTCAATTTTGCTTGGTATTACCCTGGGTGGCAGAAGTGGAGGCATCCATAGAAAATACTTAGACAAGGGAGTCAGCAGGCTGAAGTTGGAAGCCCAACTCTTCCCTGTATTAACCTTGAGTGACTAGTTACCAGTTTCCTTCACCTGTAAAATAAAGATAATCATGCTTACATCACCAGAAATTTTGAGAATTAAAGTTATTGATTGCTTCCATTCACTAAGCACTTGCTTATACCAGGTTAAGCACCTTACATGCATTTCACTTAGACCCTCTAAGGTAAGCTCTATTATCATGACCTCTATTTACAGATAAGAAACTTAAAGAGTTAGGCTTAGATGAGACTTGGGAGATAAAGCAACTCAGCCAAAGTCACCAGCCAATAAACAGGAGACCTAGAATTAGCAGCAGAAAGTCTTCAATAGTTGTTCTTGTATATATCTTGTCTTCCCTTCTCTAATGGAGACCTTTCAAGGATAGAGAAATGCCTTCTACTTCCTTTATATCCAACTGTATAAACTCTAAAAACACAGAAAACTCTTGATAAAGGAATGAAGAAATTAAAAGAAAAGGAACAAAGGGTACAAACTCTATAGGGAAATAATAAGAATTAAAATACAGAAAACCTGACTTGTTTAAGTATAGCCCTACTATGGACCAGAAGAATAGACAAATTATTCTTTACAGAATTTACAGTATCTATACTTGTGACACTGTAAAAGTCTAAAAATAGTACAATATTCAAGCCATTGACCTTGTTGCATGTCTGAAATTACTTGTGATTTATCTGCTCAGGAGTGCTGACCCTCATGGGCCCAGTATTGTCACTCTCTGCCTCTTAATTGCAATGGAAAAATGAATGAGCCTGTGATGAGTGAAAAGACGTTTATTGGCGAGGAGGATATTTTTCCACATTAATAATGCTTGCAGTTCTTACCTGTTCTTATCAAGGTCATGCCTGCCCTGTAAGAGCCTCATGGCTCAAAACTTGTTGATAACCTACTGGGGATAGAAGCAAAATCATATGAGGAGACAATGAGCTTTTTTTTTTTTTTTTTTTTTTTTTTTTTT
>PVKY010002388.1:0-25877 GCA_004027775.1 Bradypus variegatus | reverse complement strand
TTATAGATAAAATAGTCAGATGAATATGAGTTTGCTCATGATATCTCAGGATCTGAGAATTGGGGGGCCACTTTGAAAATAAATTCAATCATCAGATAACAGTTGTAAGAAAATATCTGTGAACTCCTTGAAGGCATGACTGCCCACTTCTAAATCATCCTTATATTCTCAGTACCTAGCAGTACCAGTGGGCATTAAAGGCTAGCACCAAACAAAGGCTTTCCTCTGTATGGTGGCTCCTTTCTGAATGAATGAAGCAGTGGCAAAATTAAGCTAAAGCTGCCAATGGGCTCCCAAAGACGCCGAGGGGGCAATGGGTGGGGGTGATGGGCGAGGCGGCTCTCTATAGGACCCTCTCCACTGAAACCCACCCTCCAGGTGCAGGAAGGGAGGTGCAGGCGGAAAAGGGGCGTTTCCTTCTGTACCCGTAGCTGCATCTCTCTCTAATTGCAGGCTCACCACCCTTCCCCAGAATCTTATCCTTTTTTTCAATCAAACCTACTTCCTCTGCTCAAAAAAGAAAGGGGAAAGCTCTTTTGTTGTAGGCAGGTGTGGGGTTGTACAAGGAAGAACGTCCACCCCGCAGGACTTTGCATCCAGGGTCATCTTTTTTCCAGTATTTATCACCCATTTGACAAGCATTTATTAAGCACTTTCTGTGTACAGGCTGAGCTAGGCACGAGGTGTGATCATGAGATGGACAAAACGGGCAGTGTCTCCATGAGACAATGATTTCCGGGCTCCTGGGCACGGGACACCTGGATGCCATGGCACCTGCACACAAGCCCATGGGGTAGTACCTGGTTAACACAGAACTTCTGGGGCCAGATAGAACCTTTTGCAAATCTCAGCTCTATTTCCCCCTGGACCAGTTATTTTATCTCCAACTCCTCATTTGCAAAATGCAGATAATGCCATCCACCTTGAGTGATTCTTTAGCAGGCCAGGGGCCAAGTGCTGTAACACTGAGCCTGGTGACTAGCACATGGGAACTCTCAGCAAAGAGAGCTGCGACAATCCCTGAGAACTAGCCTTTGCACCCCCAGTGAGTTGACGATTCCATTGGGGTTACCTTGTGTTCCAAGACAGTGTCCACTGAACTTGGCTGACCCAAAGAATCACCACCGGAGCTTTGTGAAAATACAGATTTCCAAGCCCCCATGCGAACCTACTGAAACAGAAACTTCAGGGATGGGGCCTGGGAATTTGCATTTTCCGAGGTCTCCAGGTTTGCCTTCTAGTGTTCTAGGCCACGTCCTTCTGTCTTCCAATCTGCTGGGGAGAATGGAGATGGAGTCGCAGTGCCTTTGGAACCTGTCCCCCAGCCTCTGCAGAGCGTCCTGGGCCCAGGCCAGCCCTGCCGTGCCCGCGGGCTGTGGTGGGTCCCTCCCGAGTGGGGAGGTGGCTCGTAAAGCTCCCGATGAAGCTGCTCCGCCTTCTGTTTCATTTACAAGTGGCAGCCACCTCATTAAACTGTGGCTCTCCTACCTCCCAGCTCTCTGCACCGCACCCCTCCTCCCCAGCCCCTGGCTCCTCAGAGACCTGGCAGAGGAGTGGGGGAGACGAATGCACTTTCCAGGACTCCCACCCACACACCCCTGGGCAAGTCCGTCCCCCCAGACTAGTTCAATGCCTGGGGAAGACAAAGTGCTCAATAAATGTTTAACTCCAGCATTTGTAAATTTCCAATGCTGGCACTTTAACAGCCATGGTACAAATTGTCCTTGGAAATCGTTGCTCACTGCCTGTTCAGTCAGGATCTCCAGGAGGCAGGGGGTCAGAGAAGGTTCTAGGTTCCAGGTCTGAGTCCTGGCCATGCCAGTCTCCTGCTGTGTGCCCTGGGAGGGCTGTCCACCTCTCTGATCCTGTTTTCTCCTCTACACAGGGAAGGGTCCTGAAGTTACTGAGAGGATTAAATGAGCTCATGCACACAATAGGACCTGGCTTAGCTGCTGGCACATTGGAGAGATTCAGGGGATGCTCCTCCCTGGACCCCAAAGTATAAGGGCCTCAAGCAGGAAGGGGGCCTGACTGCAATGGAGGACTAGGGGAAAGCCAGGCTGGCAACTCAGGAGGTGTGAGCAAGGGATGGAAGGAGCTGGAGAGGTGAGCTAGATGCCTGCGGGCCTTCCAGATCAAGGTGAGGAATCCAGACTCCCAGGATTTCAGACTCCCAGGATTCCAGACTCTCAGGGTTCCAGAATTCCAAAATTCTAGACTCCCAGGATTCTAGACTCCCAGGATTCCAGACTGTCAGGGTTCCAGAATTCTAGACTCCCAGGATCCCAGGCTCTCAGCATTCCAGATTTTTGAGGTTCCAAATTCTCGGTATTCCAGACTCGGTGGGTTCCAGAAACTCAGGGTTCTAGACTCTTAGGATTCCAGACTCACAGGATTCCAGAATCCCAGGATTCTAGACTCCCAAGGTTCCAGACACTCGCTGAAGAACATGGAAACCACTGAAGTGATAACATGATAAGGTTTGTCCTGCCCCCCCTTTCAAGTCTTCTAGCCAGTTTCTGACCCCTACAAGAAATCCAACTTCACAGTCATTTACAAGGAGCATGCCCTTCTCCTCACCTGTAACCACACACCCCTGACCCCTGGCTCCTCCACAGGATCCCTGGTATTGCCCGAGCGCTGACACCCAGCCCTGGCTCTGCCTGACAACCCTGCCCTTCCTGCCTCCAGCCTTCGCCACGTCGGTGGAACACACGGCACCTTTGAGAAGGGGACCTAGGGGGCACTCGGTGCCTGCATCCTGGGGGCTGCAGCTGGGACTCATCTAGGATGGGTGCTCTCCTGTGGTGCTTGAGAAAGGGGGGCTGCAGAAGGGAAGGGGCTGCCATCCAGAGGAGAGAAGGGAAAGACAGCCCTGAGATGGGGGCCCAAAGGGAGAGAGAAATCGAGGAGGGGTGAGGAGAAAGCCAGAGACAGGGTGAGAAGATCACAAGCCAAACGAGAGGAAAAGACGCTGGGCAGGGAAGTGCTGGAGCCCAAGGGGTGGGCACATGAAAGGCTGCCAGCAGGTGAGCTCGCTGCCCTCCGCCCTACGTGGGGCCTGACTCCCATGGGTGTAAATCTCCCCAGCAACGCAGGATACGACTCCCAGGGATGAGTCTGGACCCGACATCATGGGATTGACAACAACTTTTGACCAAAAGGGGGATGTGAAATGAAACACAATAAATCTTCAGTGGCTGAGAGATTTCAAACGGAGTTGAGAGGTCACTCTGGTGGACATTCTTACACACTATATAGATAACACTTTTTAGGTTTTAATGCATTGAAATAGCTAGAAGTAAATACCTGAAACTGTCGAACGGCAACCCAGTAGCCTGGATTCTTGAAGACGATTGTTTAACAATGTAGCTTACAAGGGGTGACAGTGTGATTGTGAAAACCCTATGGATCGCACTCCCTTTATCCAGTGTATGGATGGATGAGTAGAAAAACGGGGACAAAAACTAAATGAAAAATAGGGTGAGATGGGGGGGTTGGTTTTGGTGCTCTTTTTTAACTTTGATTTTTTATTCTTATTTTTATTCTTTCTGGTATAAGGAAAATGTTTGAAAAATAGATTGGGGTGATGAATTTACAGCTGTATGAGGGCACTGTGAACAACTGATTGTACACTGTGGATGATTATATGTGAATATAATATATTCACATAATGTATTATGTGAATATAATATACTAACATAATGTATTATGTGAATATATCTCAATAAAACTGAATTAAAAAGAAAAAAAAATCAATTGGCAAAAAAAAAAAGGTTGCCAGAGAGGAGGGTAGGGGAGACATGGGTCGGGGGAGAAAGAGGCAGAGATGGAGGAGAGACAGAGAGGGCAGAGGGAAGCAGAGGGAGACAGAGAGAGAGGTGGGGGGTGTGAGTGGCAGAGAAGGAGTGAGGAAGGGAGGGAAAGACAGACAGAGGGACATGGACTGGACGGGCAGCCAGTCATATTTTGGAGCTTGACCCTGCCATGAAAATGTGTGACCTCAACCCCGAGAGTAAGGATAGGGGAGTGGCCCTGTCAGGAAGTTTTCTGACAGGAGCCCTAGAGGCAGCTGCAAGCCCCCCATCCCCTCTGTGAGGTTCCAGCTACTGCCAGTCTCCCCGACACAGGCTAGCAGGGTCACTGGGACGGGGAGAGGGCCACTCAGTCCAGGTCTGGGTGGGGGGAAAGCTTCCCGTGGGGTCCCAGGAACAAGAAGGGACCTCAGACCCCCCAGTGCAACCGACCCTCACAGGCTCCTTCCGGGCCTTCACAAGACACAGCAGGCCACGTGGGGACCTAGAAGCCAAGGAGGTCCAAAGACAGGGACTTTCGGGGTGTTTAAAATATAATTTAGTTTTTACTTGTGATAATAGATATATACTATAAAATCTGTCATTTTAACCATAATTTTCTTTTTAATTTATACATCCTCCATATCCAACAGATATACTCCCCTTCCCCCTTCCCCTATACCCTGACAACCTCAAGTCTACTTTCTGTTGCTATGGATTTGCTATTTCTAGTCTTCTATAAGTGGCGTCATACAATATTTGTCCTTATGTGCCTTGATTATTTCACTCAACCTAATGTTTTCAAGACATGTTGTAGCATGTCTCAGAACTTCATTCCTTCTTATGGCTGAATAATATTCCATGGTGTGTACATTTCAACCATTTTTAAGTGTGCAATTCAGTGGTATTAATTACATTTACAATGTTGTGTAAACCATTACCACCATCCATCCATTTCCAGCACTTTCCCATCACCACAAACAAAAATTGTACCCATTAAGCAATAATTCCCCATTCCTGCCTCCCCTCAGTCCCTGGTAAACTCTACTCTACATTCTGTCTCCATGAATTTGCTTATTCTAGATATTTCATACAAGCAAGATGATCCAATATTTGTCCTTTTGTGTCTGGCTTCTTTTGCTCAACATATCTTCAAGCTTCATCCATGTTGTAGCATGAATCAGAACTTCATTCCTTTTTACAGCTGTGTAATATTCCATCGTTTGGATATACCACATTTTGTTTATACATTCATCTGCTGATGGACATTTGGGTTGTTTTTACCTTTTGGTGACTACAAGAATGCTGTGATGAACACTGGTGTACAAATATCTCTTTGGGTTCCTGCTTTCAATCCTCTGGGGGGATATACGCCAATCTGGATGTTTTGACATTGCAGGATGTGGCTTGCCTGCTCCTGCTGAGGCTGTAGCCATAAAACACACATTTGTGAGTCTTGTCATTTAGTCCTCAACTGAGAATGCAATCAGGAAGACCCAGCTTCCTCTCTTCCTGCAGCTGGCACCCAGCCACAGCCTCTGATTTGGGGAACTGTCCCTCCCCAACCCCTCTCAGCTCCCCTGGGCTCCTCTGACTGCCCACTCAGCTCCTCTCCCCTCACCTGCAGTGTGGAGTCCAAGAGCCTTAACCTGGCTCATGAGGCCCGTGCTGCCTCTCCAGCTGCATCCCTTTCTGCCTCAAATGCTGCACTCCAGTAACACCAAACTACTTGGCGACCCACTATCAGCCCAGCTGCTCTTCCCTCCGGAATACCCTTCTGCCTCCATTGAGGCCTTCCCTCCCCACTCAGCCAGCACCGGCCCTTTCTTGCGGTCTCATGGAGCCCTCCAGGCAGCTTCTGCAGAGCCTCCCTCCCCTCGTGCAACTGCGCAGCTGGAGCCTGGACTTGAGGGTGGGGCTGTGACTTCCTCATCCTGGCATCACCAGGTGCAGCCCAGCAGAGCTGGGTGAACGGACAGCGGACGAGCGAACAAGATGCAGCCGTGCTCATGAGCTGACTCCTGACTGGCCCTTCACTTCATTTTTGTCTTTCCAGATGGATTGCAAGCTCCTTGGGTGCAGGCACTGGGTCTTCTGCTCCTTTTGCCTGTCTCCAGTTCTGGCTGATGTTGAGCACACTTGATGCCTCCTGATGGTCTTTCTGGACCCAAGGGACCCCCTTGAGTTCTCTGAGCCATTCTCAGGACCCCTGAGCACCTGGGTGCCAGGAAGGGCCAGCTCCACATAAGGCTCCAACCCCCTGCTAGGAACTGCAAGGTCAGAGAAGCACGCCTTCTTCTTCCCAGCACCCCAAACCATGTCCTGGAGCCTACTCAGGTTGAATTCAAGACAGGCCTAGCCGAGAGGGCAGAACAGGAGAACTGGTGATGGGGAGATCTTTCTTTGGAAAATAACGAGGCACT
Source organism: Bradypus variegatus (assembly GCA_004027775.1). Classification (NCBI taxonomy): domain Eukaryota; kingdom Metazoa; phylum Chordata; class Mammalia; order Pilosa; family Bradypodidae; genus Bradypus; species Bradypus variegatus. The sequence continues at coordinate 19,660 of PVKY010002388.1, read as the reverse complement.
TAGAGGAGTCAGAGGGCAGTTCCAGATGGGCCATTTTACTGCAGAGATTCTGCCCATGCACGGCTAATAAATAAGCACTTTGGGGAGAGAGGCTGCATGCAGCTGCTGTAGCTATCCCCTCTGTCCCCCAACCCCACACTGTGTTACCTGGCCGAGGGGTTTGGAGTGAGTTCATGAGCTGCTCTGGGGTCAGGGCCTAGGACCTCAGCTCTCATAGCCAGGTAGAAACTCAACCGAGTGGGGCCATGCTTGGTTGGGGCTGTCAGGCCATGCGGCCCAGGGGGGCTTGAGGCTGGGGGAGGGGCAGGCCTCAGGACTGCACTGCTCCCGTCTGGTTGGGGGCATTCCCATGGAGGCCAGGACTCTGGGCCACACACTGGAGTCTTTCCATCACCGACCTCTAGCAACTGGCAAGGCTCATCAGCCACCTCTGTGGGCATCGATCCAGCAGAAAGCTGAGAGGGAAGGAGTGTGGGGGCAGGTGTGGGCCCAGTGATGAGGCCTCCTGCTGTTACCAGCTTCACCTGAAGTGCATTCTGGCATCTCTGCCTATGGCGAACCTGGGGATCCCCTCCAGGATGAGCTCCTGAGTTTGCAGGAGAGGCTCTGGTGGCTGAGTTGAATGTGGCCTTGGCCACAAGGTGCAGAGAGTCTGGGTGTGGGGCAGGCAGGCCGGGCACAGGGCACCCCGGCAGAAGCAGTCTGTGACTGGCACTGGCTGGAGAAGGACACAGAGGCTGCTGTGTTCCCACCTGTCCCCCTCCCCGCAGTGGGCCCTGGGCCTGCTCTTTCAAGACTGTCTTTCCCTGGGCTCCAGGAGCTGCCTGGCCTTTTCAGCAGCTGCTGGGACAGGATGCCAGCACTGATAACTCTTGTCACAGCCCCCCCAGGCCTTATTACTGTGAGGAGGGAGGCGAGGACAGCTTAATTCCCTGCCCCAGGCACAGGGCTGCCTGCAGATAGGGTGCAGATCACTGCTGGCCCCTCCCTCCCTCCCTAGGAAGCTACTGGGGAACAAAGGCCCTCGTCTCCCCGAGCCCCAGACTCTCCCCTCTGCTCTCCCCAAATAACAGGCACTGATGGCAGCCAGATTGCCAGGGGATGAGTGATGTGAGAGCTGAGTGAGCCTGCTGGGGAGGAGGGAAGAAAAGCAAGCTTTAGCCTAGCAATCACCCACAATCCCCACTTTGGGACCAGGAAAGAAACTGATGTAGATCTGGAGGCTCCCTGAGCCCCAGTTTCTGGGTTTCTGGCTCCCGAGCCAGGAACCAGCGAGCCCTGCCTTCATGCCACCCTCCACGTCTCAGGAAACAAAGGGTCCTTGAGTTTCCCAAGAGGGTGGGCCCCAAGCCCTTCTCTGCACCAGGGTCTGCTGGCAGTGTTTGCCATGTCCCTCACCGAGTCCTCAGCTCCATTTATGGGGGACAGTACACCTGGGATCCCACTCCATGCTCTGGGCAGCCTCCACAGCTAGGCTGGGGCCCCTCACATCAGCTCCTGGGGCTCTAACCCCTGGGGCACTGGCTGGTAACCCAGAAGTCCTCCAGCCTGCGGGCAATGGAGAGGCCCTTCCACAGCCTTTCTTTTCTTTTCCTTTTCTACTTCTCCCAAAACCATGGTCAGAATTACACAGTTAGGGCTGCCCTTCATTCCCCTCTGCCCTGGTGAAGAACCCACTAATGGTCCCAAAGAGCATGAGCATAAGCCTCTGAAGAAAAATTGGGGGGAGTTTCAGGTTGGGAGAGAAGAAGGCCCAGTGGCAAGAGCCTGAATTCACTTTCCGGCCTCTCGGCTGCCTCGCTGTGTGCCCCAGGCAGTTCCTCATCCTTGGAGCCTCTCTTTCTCCAAGCCAGGCCTTCAGGAGAAAAGACCCAAAAAGCTCACACCCCAGCGGCGGCTGTGCCCCTCAAGGGGGCACCCCTCCCTGCGCAGATGCTACATGGCATGGACGAACCTCGAGCCCGGGTCCCTCGTGGGAGGCTTCACCCCCAGTGACAGCCAGAACCCCTCAGCTGGGTGCAAATTTTTAGTTATCAACTTTGTGGCTACCAGGCAAGGGGCTGAGTGAGTTATTTCTCCCCCCAGATAACTCATCTTGGTATAATTGGGCTTCAAATCCTGGAACTAGAGGCGTCTTGAAGACTATTTTATCCAGAGCCTGAGAGCCAGAGATTTGAGACCCTGCCTTGTGCCACCCATTGTGGAGGTGCGGACACCGAAGCCCGGAGAGGTTATGATGCGGAAAGTTAGCAGCAGCATAGAAACGGAACCCAGGCCGACGAACACCCTGCTGCATGGACTTTGCATCACCAGAGAGCCTCTCCTGCTCCAACCACGCCTGGCTCCTTTTCAGGACAGCTGTCCCTCATAGGCTGGGAACTGGGGAGCCTGGGACCTCTGCCGACCTCTCAGACGCTGGATCCACTGGGAAAGGCAGGGTGACAGCCAGCACTCCAAAGTTAGGCAGATCCGGTGGAAACCTCACTCTGCCTTATTCATGCCTGCTGTGTGACCTCAGGAAATCAACTAACCTCTCTGAGCTTCATTTTCTTCATTTGTAAAGCGGAAACGAAGACTTAGAAAGAGTAGCATGTTTCTCAAAAGGTTATTGTTGGGAGTTTTAAATAAGCTAAGACATTTAAGATGCTTCGTGTGGGCAACCAACCCTGACTATTGTAATGACCGTTATTATCACGTTCCCAGGGCAGAGTGATCCAAGAAGGGGTCCCCTCTGTGTAGGAGGAAGGCAAGGAAGGGAATGACCTGGGTAGGATCACAGACCCTCCAGGATTTTTTGCTTTCTTCCCCTCTTTGGTTTTCTCCCCAGGCCAGACAAGTAAGGGGACGGGGGAAACTGGTTTATAACTACAGAAAAATAAAGCAGGGAAACTCTTCTGGAAAATTCTGTAACTTTAGACAGGAAAAAGGCCAGACTCGCCGTTGGGCCAGGATGAGCTGGCAGCAGTTCAGGCTTGGCTTGGAGCAGCGCTGGTGTGCATGTGTGAGGAGGAATGTGAGGGCCGGGGTGGGGGGGGAGGTTTGGGGGGAGCATCCCCCCACAACCCTCCTCCCTGCCACTCCTTATTTCTTGCCTTCTCCATAGTCTAGCGTCCGGGTGGGCTCCCTCGGGAGGTCGGGAGGTGCTTCCAGCCTGGGCTTGGCAGCTGCTTGCTAGAAGCACAGTTGGGAAGCTCCAAGCATCTGGGGGAGTACAGCCCCCCAACCTCCGAGCCCCCTCCCAGCACTGGGCTTCCGTGATTCCCAGGAGTAAAATTCTCTTCTAGGGCGTGATGCAGACACCACGTGCCCCTTAAAATCCACCACGGAGAAGTGGGCTGGGGGAGGCCTCTGGCCCCACTCCCCTCTCTCAGTACACCCTCCACCCCACCCCAGGCTGCTGCCCTAACCCCTCCCTCACCACCTCCTCCAAGGAGGGTGACTGACAAGCCCTGGGCGCAAGTCAGGCCACGCAGGAGACAGGCTGGGGGTCTGGGATGGGGAGCCTGCAGCCCATCTGCCTGGAGCAGCCCAGAGGCTCTGGTGAGGAGATCTGACCCCCAGAGAAGAGAGATGAAAAGGGTGAGGAAGACAAGCTGGCGTCTCCCCCTCAGAGGCCGTGATGGCAGGGAAGATCGTCCCCAGCATGCTCCCCCCACCCCCGCCCTCATGTCCTGCTCCTTCCCTGACCTCGGCTGCTGACATCAAAGTGGGGGCCCCTTCCCCCCTTCCCCTGAATTGACCCAGGTCATCACTCCGCACTCCCTGGAGCTGCTGATGGACAGATGGTAATAGCTCCCAGAGTGCCGAAAGACGATGGCAGGGGCTTGGGTTTTGCATGGCCCCTGGGTCCAGGCCTCCTTCCGGAGCAGCACCCTCTCAGCTCCCTGAGGAGGGTTCTGGTCGACCTGTGCTGGGGAAGGGGTGAGGAAGGGGTGGTGGGACCCTGGGCTCAGAAGCACATAGAGGAAGGAGGAAGAGGGCAGAGCAGAGGCCAGGGGACTGAGCAATCCTAAAATTGCCTCAGCCAGGCAGCGGCAGCCACCGAGGGTCCATCCATGGGTGAACCCTACAGAGGAAAGGGGTCGGGCCGGCCCTGGGGAATTTTATCATGAGAGGCATGGATGCCGAGGCAGACGCTTCCAAGGTCCATGTGTCTAAAATAACATCCTAGCGGGGGCTTCTGAACTCTTCACCCTTCCTTTCCCTCCAGCATTAATTTAATAATTCACTTACCCGTTTTTATCAGTCAAGAGCATAAATAACTATCCATCCGTGCTTCTGATCAACAAGAGATATAGCAGTTTTATACTACACGGGGATAAAACTGAATTAGCCAAGAGCAGAGAATATTGAAAGTGAAGCTGGGCCACCATGCTGTGTGTAGGCGCAGGTTTACATTAGAGTTTTTTGAAAGTTGAGAACAGCTTGATTATACCGTCTACATTTTTTACAATGAACCTGCAGTGCTTTTGTAACTGAGTGTTATTGAATCCAATTCTATTTCAAATTACTCAGGGAGCAACAGGGCTTGATGTTAGCCCAGCCCACTCCTTCACCAGAGAAGAGAAAACACCAGATCTCGCTTAAAAAGTAGGGGTGTGAGATTCACAGTGCTGGAAAAGACAGTCAGGGTTATCAGGAGGTTAGAGAAAGAGAGCCAAAGAAATGGGAAAGACTCTGGTGGAGGACACTTAATAAAACCCGTTCCCGCTTTCTGGAGTTTTGCCACAAAAGGGATAAAGCCCGAGGTCTGCTGCCACCTGGTGGACAAACTATAAACGGCAGTTATTTCTCATTTCACTTCACTCACAATACAGTAACAAAACTAAATTGTATTTTTGAAAATTGTCTCTGTTTGGCCCATTTTGACCTCCAAAATTGGCAATTTACAAAAACAATTTCATAATGGCAAGAATGGTCCTTTCAACAAATGTGGCTGGGGCAATTGTATATACATATGGAAAGTTGGACATCTTTCTTACATCATACACAAAAATTAACTCAAAATGGATCAAAGACCTGAATGTAATAGTTAAAGCTATAACATCTTAGAAGAAAACCTAAGAACAAGTCTCTTTAACCTCGAGTAATGCAATGGCTTCTTCAATATGACACCAAAAGCACAAGTGACAAAAGGAAAAATGAATTGGATTCATTTTTCATTCATCAAAATTAAGAAGTTCAGTGCTGCAAATGATATCAAGAAGTTAAATGACAACTCACGGAAGGGGAGAAAATATTTCCAAATCACATATCTGATAAGGAACTGGTACCAAATTATATAACTCAACAATAAAAACCTATTGCCAACTAAGTAATAAGACAACCTGATTTTAAAATAGGCAAAATATTTGAATAGACATTTCTTCAAACAAGGTAAGTAAATGGCCAGTAAGCATGTGAAAAGATGCTTAACATCAACAACCATCAGGAAAATACAAGTCAAAACCACAGTGGGAAACCACTTCACATCTAGTAAAATGGCTAGCATCAGAAAGACAACAAATGGCAAGCGTTGGTGAGAAATTGGAACCCTTGTACATTGCTGGTGGGAGTGTAAAATGGTGCAACCACTTTGGAAAACAGTTTAGCAATTCCACAAAATGTTAAACAGAGTTACCTTGTGACCCAGCAAGTCCACTCCTCCTAGCTGTATACTCAAGAGAAATGAAACATACTTGTACACCAATGTTTACAGCCTCACTATTCATGACCAAAACTGGAGACCACCCAAATGCTCATCAACTGACAAATGGATGAACAAAATGTGGTTTATCCATGCAATAGAAATATTAATCAGCAGTAAGAATAAATGAAGTAATTTGGGCAGAAAATAAAAATATATTGCAGGTCCCCCCCGAGGAACTGGGAGAAAATGTGGAAATGCTGGACTTATCCACCTGGGTTACTATTCTCACAAACATTGAGGACTAACAATTTAGTAGGATTAGCTCTCAATCTTGGGGCTTGCCCTTATGAAGTTTGTTACCACAAAGGAGAGGCTAAGCCTATTTATAATTGTACCTACGAGTCTCCCCTAGAGAACCTCTTTGTTGCTCAGACGTGGCCTCTCTCTAAGCCCATGCAGCAGGTGAGCTCACTGCCCTCCCCTCTACGTGGGACATGACTCCTGGGGATGAGCTGGGACCTGGCATTATGGGACTGAGAACATCTTGACCAAAAGGGGGAAGTGAAATGAAACAAAATAAAGTTTCAATGGCTGAGAGATTTCAAGTGGAGTTGAGAGGTCACTCTGGAGGGCATTCTTATGCATTACCTAGATGTCTCTTTTTAGTTTTTAGTGTATCCGAATAGCTAGAAGGAAATACCTGAAACTGTCAAACTGCAACCGAGTAGCTTTGATTCTTGAAGATGATTGCATAACTATGTAGCTTACATGGTGTGACAGTGTGATTGTGAAAACTTCATGGCTCACACTCCCTTTATCCAGTGTATGGACAGATGACTAGAAAAATGGGGACAAAAAGTAAATGAAAAATAGGTTAGGATGGGGGGGATGGAATGTTTTAGGTTTTCTTTTTTACTTTTGTTTTTATTTTTTTATTTTTGGAGTAAAGAAAATGTTCAAAAGTGATTCTAGTGATGAATGCACACCTATATGATGGTACTGTGAATACTGTATACTGTGGATGATTGTAGGGTATGTGAATATATCTCAGTAAAACTGTATTTAAAAAAACACTAACATGTGACTATCATATGACCCCACAATTGCACTCCTGGACATTTATCCCATAGAAATGAAAACTTATGTTCACACAAAAATCTGTACATAATGTTCATATAGAAGCTTTATTTGTAATAGCCCAAAACTAGAGTCAGCTCAGTGAATGACTAAACGAACTGTCTACGTACATACCATGAAATGCCACTCATCAATAAAAATGGAATGAATAAATAAGGAATGATGCATACAACAACTTGGATGACTCTCTAGGGAATTATACTCGGCGAAAAAAGATAATCCAAAAAGATTATGCACTGTATGATTCCACTTTTGTAACATTTTTGAAATGACAAAATTTTTAGAGTGGAGGGCAGATTACTGGTTGCCAGGGGTTATGGACAGGGCAGGGGAGGTGGGGTGGAAGAGAAGTGGGTGTGGTTATAAAAGGGTGACACAAGGGGTCTTTGTGGTCAGAACTGTTCAGCGTCTTGACTGTGGTAGTGGACAGACAAACCTACACAGGTGATAAAATAGTATAGAACTTAATATGCACACAGACAAATGAGTATGAGCAAAACTGGGGAAACCTGAATAAAATTGGTAGATCATATTAATACTGAAAAGAAAAAGAATAAATGAAGTACTGATATATGCTGCAACACAGATAAACTTGAAAACATTGTACTAAAGTAAAGGAAGAAGCCAGTCACAAAAGACCACATATGGCATGACTCCATTTATATGCAATGTCTAGAATTGGCAAATCCATTTAGAGGGCAAAGTCAGCTGGGGGTGAGGGGAAATGGGAAGTCACCACTAATGGGTACAGGGTTACCTCTGGGGAGATGAAAATATTTTAAAATTAGCCTGTGGTGATGATTCCACAACTCTAGAATATGCTAAAACCATTGAGTAATGCACTTTAACAGGGTGAATTTCATGATATGTGCATCATTTTAAAAGATGTTTTAAAATGGCAATTTAATGTTTCAACCTGATATACTACATTGATTGAGGTCTTACTATGTGTCCTGAACTCTTCCGGGAACTTCACATGCATTATGTCACGTAATCCTTAAGGTAACTCTCTAATATAGGTTCTATAGTTATTTCCATGCAGTGAGTGAGGGAACTGGAGGCTTGGATAAGTTAAGACAATTACTCAAAGTCCTAGCAGAGAAACAGCAGAGCCGTGTTTGAGCCCATGCCTGCCCAGCTCCAGAGCCGGCCAGCTCACCCCGTGCTAGGGCTTCCTCCCCACTGGGTAGTCACCATCTGAGGGTATACAGTGTGCCAGGTGCAGGTTACACAGGCATGACAGGCTTGCCGCCTGCTGCAAGACGCTCACAGCCTGGGAGGAGACGGACAGGTTGCTTTGGGAGTGCCAAGGTTGGGAGGGATTCCCCCAAGCTCGCTCCTCATTTCCCTGGATACTCAAACCAGACTCTGGGAGTCGTCCTGGAGGCCCCTCTCCCCTGTATTCGATCGCCCAGTCTGCTGTCCACTTTATACCTCCAGGCTGTATTTGGAACCTGTCTACTGCTCCCCGCCCCCTATGAGACCTTCTGGAGCCTCCAGGCAAGAGCTGGATTGAGTGACGGGAGCAAACAGCCCACAGGCGTGAAGGGCGGGACTCAGTCCCGGGTGTCACAGAGGTGAGATGAGGTGGGCAGGGGAGTGCAAACCTCTAGGATGGGGTATACAGGTATGCAGCCTGGAAGTGAATTTGGGATGTGCTTGGGTACCTGGCACAGTAACTGGGAAAGAAGAGCTTTACCCAGCTGTACAATCACCCCTGCTTCAAGTCCCACTCTCACTGCTGAGGACTGCAGAGGAGCCAGGGAGAGTGTAACGGAGCTGCAGGGAAGGAGGAGGGAACCGGAATATCTCAGGCTCTTGCCTAAAATGACCCTAAAGGCCCAGATGACAAGAGCTTCTTGGCAAACAGCAATCAAGACAGGCCACTCGCCAGGGACAGCATGGGGAGGGGATCCTTGGACAGGACATCGAGAGCTGACTGATGGAACTGGGGTGGAGAGGGAGAAGCAGCCAGACTTTTCAGCCCCCAGGGGGGAAGGGGTTGGGCCCACTTTGCTCAGGTACGGAGAGAAGGCTGCGGGTCAGTACCTCCTACCAGGCGCTCTGACCAAGAGCCGCCCAGAGAGCCGAGGACAGCTGCTTTAGGAGACATGGGGACGTCTCTGGCTGCGTCTGCCTGGCCTGGCGTGTCCCTCCACTGCCCCAGGACCCTGTAACGGTCTCGACACCCCCTTCTGAGTTTGGTTTCTGAGTGAGAGGCAGCGGGGTGCCCAAGGATCCTAATTTACAGGGGCTCTGCCTCTCCCCCTTCCAGACCTCGGCCCACATGGAAGGGTGGGCAGTGGAGTGGGTGCTCAGGGAGAGGAGACAGGATGGAAGAGAGCAGTGCAGTTAAAGAGGGTGCTTCAGGGTGGGACAGGGCAGACTTCGGGAGGAACTGGGCATGGGGGTGGGAACAAGGGAGGGGTGGAGGGTGGTTCCCAGGTCTCGGTGACACCAGTTAACCAAGGCAGTTATGGGGAAGGAGGGACAGGTCTGGAGAGAAAAGGGGATGAGCAGTTTGGGGGCAGGAGGTTGGGGGCTGACAGGGAACTCCCAAGGTTGAAACAGAGATTGGAGATCCAAGGCTCAAGGGAGATGGTAAATCAGAGAGAGATTTCCTAGCCATCAGCTCCCAGGCAGAGGTTTCCAAAGCTGACCCGGTTCTGCCATGCCCCTTAGGGGAGGAGAGCAGTCTGCAGAGAGAGTTGCAGGTGAAGGCAAGGTGGGGCCTGGAAGGAAATCCAATGAGAGGCAGTTGCTCATGGAATCAAAAGCCCTGAGGAGCTCAGAGTGGAAGTGACCAGTTATTTAAATGTAAGGACAAGGGCTCATAGAAGGATGGAGAAAAACATTTTGCTGGCTTAGGTTGAGTGTGTCCAGCCTGGAAGTAATGTCCCAGGTCACTACCAGCCGTGGTGCTTCCCGAGAGGGGGCTGCCAGTTTGGGCTGCCCTCTGACCATCTCTTGTGAGCAACCACCACGGGGAGCCAAAAACAAAAGCCCCAGATGGTCAAGAACAGTTGCTTTTCATTATAAATCTAGGTCTTGATTTAAAAAAAGAAATCTTGTTACATGTAAGACTGATAAAAATTTTCTAAATGAGAAAGCATTTTCTTCTACTAATTATGTGATGTAATGCAAAATCCAATCTTTTAACTGTCTCTAATCAATATTTCAAAATAGGTGAAGCTCATTTTAGCCTGTTCCAACCTCCTGGCTGTGTAAGTCCAGACCCCCAGGCCATGCCAACCTGGGGTGAAATTCCTCTTAGGTTATTTTCAAAGATTAAAGTCAGCCACTATAAAACCTGTGCTCAGGCCATCAAGATCATATTAAAGACCAGAGAAATGGTTAATCCTTTTTTTAAGGGCTAATGAAAAACAGAAGGGCAAAAGAAGAGCTTCATCAGCGCTTGCCCCTGCCCCAGCTGCCGCAGCAGCTGGGAATGTTACCCACAAGTTCTGTGCCCAGCCTGTTCAAGGACACCCAGCTGTGACATCTCAGACCTGGTCTGATCTCTATCAGTGTGGTGGTGCCAGGACCCAGCCTGGTGGCACACGGGCTACGGCCTGGTTCCTATCAAGGCTGATCCCAAGGAATCTGGGATTTCTAACAGCCACTACACCAGGGGTCTGCAAACTATAGCTCACAGGCCAAATCCTGCCTGTCACCAGTTTTTGTGTGGCCTGCGAGCTAAGAATGGTGTGCCAGCTTGATTGCATTATGTCCCCCAAATGCCATTATCTTTGATGTAATCTTGTGTGGGCAGACCTGTTAGTGTTAATTAGATTGTAATTCTTTGAGTGTTTCCATGGAGATGCGCCCCACCCAACTGTGGGTGATGACTCTGATTGGATAATTTCCATGGAGGTGTTGGCCCACCCATTCAGGGTGGGTCTGAATTAAATTACTGGAGCACTATGTAAGATCAGACAGAAGGAGCGAGCTTGCCACAGCCAAGAGGGACACTTTGAAGAAAGCACAGGAGCTGCAGATGAGAGATACTTTGAAAACGGCCATTGAAAGCAGACTCTTGCTCCAGAGAAGCTGAGAGGGGACAAATATCCCAAGTGCAACTAAGAGTGACACTTTTGAGGAACTGCAACCTAGAGAGGAACGTACTGGGAGAAAGCCATTTTGAAACCAGAACTTTGAAGCAGACGCCAGCCACATGCCTTCCCAGCTAACAGAGGTTTTCCGGACACCATTGGCCATCCTCCAGTGAAGGTTCCCAATTGTTGATGTGTTACCTTGGACACTTTATGGCCTTAAGACTGTAACTGTGTAACCAAATGAACCCCTTTTATAAAAGCCAATCCATCTCCAGTGTTTTGCATTCCAGCAGCATTAGCAAACTAGAACAAATAGTTTTTACGTTTTTCAATGATTGGGAATAATACTGAGTGATGTGAAAACAACAGGACTTCACCTCGAGTTTAAAGTTTCTTACGGTACGCTTAAATGTTTAGTGAAATTTTAAAGGGCATTTCATATTCACAAATATGAACTTTACCAAAAAAAAAAAAAAACCTCACCACTTTTTATGGATGCCAAAACAACATACAGATATTTCAGCTTGTTTTGGGTCACCCAGAATCGAATGCTCCTCCCTGTGGGAAAACAGCCTGAGCTGGGAGTGCGTCCTTGACGTGCTCGCTCGGGGGTGTGAAACATCAAGTCTTGCCCGGACAGAACACTGCCCAGGGCAGCACCCGCACTGTTAATACAAGAAGCTGCAATCTTGGATGGTCTGTCCTTGACTTCCCTGTCTTACTTTCTCCAGCCTGTTAGTAACTCCCCTATTTTCTGTGAGAAAATGAAGCTAAAAATATAATGTGGAGCACGCAGAGGCGCTCTTTGCCTTCAAGGCTCTGAGTCCCCTGCTCCCGTAACTTCATATTTTGTGTCTGTGTTTCATTCCTGCGCCGCCCTGTCAGCAATACCTCCCCATCCTCCCTTACCTCCAAAGTCGCAGCTCCCCAACTAGGTTGTTTAGGGTTGCCATTCCCGTCCTCAGGTACCCACTCACATGACCCTGTCAGTGTACAGAGGTAAGGTCCCTCTGGGCAACAAGAAAATACAACAGCAGCCTGGCTTCAGAGGGGTGCAGAAAGGGGTGGCCGGGCCGAGGTCTATCCCCGGCTCTGCGATTGAGACTGCGTGCCAGGGCAGCAACTTAGGACATCTCAAAAAGCCCAGCATCACTAGCTCGGTAGCTCCCATCTCAGCAACCACAGGAAGCCCAGTAAGGAAGAGATGAATGGCTTGGGAAGGATGAAGTAGCTGCAGTCGTGAGCAAACTGACAAAAGATGCTGGTCCTCAGAGTCCCAGCTCTGCATCCCAGCCCAGGGGTTGCCACTCCCGCCTCACTATTCCATCCCATTTGTGAACCACAGAGCTAGTCCTGTTTCTCCCGGCCAATGATGAGCTCCTTCAGAGGAGTGAATACTCCACCCCCACTAACTTTCAACCTAGTGAACATTCACTGTTTGCCAAATTCAAGAATATAGATTCACACTAGAGAGGAGACCAAACAGGATAAATGGGGGGTTTGAATGACATGTTCCTTTCCAAATGGACCATGTGCTGGCTTGAATCTGTTATGTACACCATAAAAGACCATGTTCTTTTAATCCAGTCTTGTGGGGACAGACCTTTTGTGTGCGGCACCTTTTGATTAGATTACTTCCAAGGAGATGTGACTCCACCCATTCAAGGTGGGTGTTAATCAGTTTACTGGAGTCTTTAAGAGAGCTCAGGGAGAGAGAGAGCTCAGAGCTGACACAGACCGCAACGCTTGGAGATGCAGACAGAAAGATATTTGGAGATGCTAAGCTAACAGAAGAAGCCCAAAGTTTCCCCCGGAGAAGCTAAGCGAGAACCCACAGATGCTTAAGGAGAAAGCCACTGGAATCAGAAACTGAAAGCAATGCAGCCTGGAAGCAAAGGACCAGCAGATGCCAGCCAAGTGACTTCCCAGCTGACAGAGGTGTTCTGGATGCTATTGACCTTTCTTCAATGAAGGATGCATATCCTCCAGTTTATGCCTTAGTTTGGACACTTTCATGGCCTTAGAACTGCAAATTTGTAACCTAATAAATCCCCTTTATAGAAGCCAACCCATTTCTGGTATATTGTATTCTGGCAGCTTTAGCAAACCAGACCCTGACTAGCTCCTTCTTTTCTGCATTTTCCAATCTAACTTGGATTCCCATCATCAGCCCTTACACCACATTTCTCTGCATTTCTGTGGGCCATTCCTGTTCATCCGTCTCCCTGAATCAAAGTCAATTATCCATGTTCCTTAAATCTTGTACCTTTATTTTCAGAAGCATGGTTTACTAGAAATGGGAACAACAGCCAAAATATATTTAGGCCTTATATAAACAAATGCAGTTATCTCCTAAGTACTCCTGAAGTTAAATCTGTTAGGCAGGAAGGTATCAGGGTTAGAAAGATGAGTTACCAGCAGAGAGAGAGAGCATACCACGGCTGTTTGGGGCGGGTGGGAGTCCTCAATTGAGCTGTTCCCCCAACTTTCCTCAACTCTGCCTAAAGTAATGTGACGTATACCTGTTTGCCCAAAACAAGACAGGAACCAGGTAGACCAGCTGAGCAGGGAGGCCAAGGTCATCTCCAGGCCTAGTAGTGTTTAACATGACCTTCTCCTCCCTGAGACCCAAGAACAGGAGCTTTGCTTCCTAAACAAGATTAAACCATGGCAGCACCTTTATAACCATGTTTGTACTTTTACTGATCATCATCCAAAGCCTGGAAAGGACAGGCGGCTACATTATCTAGAATGCCAACCACTGACCCAGAACTTCCAAGATGACACCTTCCTCTAAACGTCTACACCATTCTTTAAACATAGACTGCAGACTGGTAGCCTGTAGACAACATTTGATCAGCAAATATGATTTGCTTGGCTGCCGAAGAATTTTCTAACAATTTGAATTAGTTGGCAGTGTAATGGGAGATTTCACATAAATATCTGGGTCCCCTGATTCTCTGACATAATGAGAAAATCCATTCCCACGTGGCAACAACCATCTGGAGCCAAAACCGGCCCTCTTTACATAGTGTGTTTGGATCCTGTTTTGTTGCCCCCACCACCGTCCATTCCCTGCCAGCTTCCTGCATTTGATATCTGCCTGCCATTATACCTGCTTAACTTGCTTATCAGAATGTCCCACCTCAATCCCACTCCAAACACCCCCTTCTCAGGCTCCACATTCACCAGTGCAGGAAGGCTCTGCCACTGGAGCTAGACAGTGGGTTCTAAGAGATGTGTTTAACCATTATGTTCTTTCCAAACATGGGTGCCTGCTGGAAAGATCAAGAGCTTTACTGTTGGATGAATATAGTTCCTGACTATAGATTTTGTCCTTCTGTCCTTTAGCCCCCCTTCTTCTCCAATTATTGACCCAATCTGCCCGGTCCTGGGCTTTTCCATTTTTGCAGAGATCCTGTGGCAAGGGGACTTCTGCAGGCTTTCTAACAGCTTGCCCAAATTATCAGTAAATAGTTTATTCACCATTAAAAGCCCCAAAGGAGCCGAGGTTCTTCAACTTCTCATACCTGGCTCTTCTGGGGCCACCAAAGCCAACTTCATTCCCTACTACACAGAGTGAAGAGCTCAGGGGTCAAACTGCTCCACAGTCTTCAGTGTGGTCCTAGATGGTCCACTTCATCTTCTCCATGCTGATCCTTACTTGGCATCTCTAGGCCCAGGCGTTTCAGAGAATGCACAAAGAAGCGAGGAAGCTGGCAGACCAAGTTGAGTTCTTCCCTCCTGGACCCCAGGGCGGGCAGGACCAGCTGCCGGGCATGCAGGTGAAGGGGCAGGTGCCGGGCCTTTGCCTGCTCCAGCCCCAGCCTCTTCAGCGTGCCTGCAGGCAGCTTCTACACAAAGAAAAGACAGACCCTTGAGAGCAAAGCCAGTGGCTCTGCCTAGACCAGCAGGCAGGGCCAGAAGATTTCACTTACAGGGAAACAACACTAACCCTCGCTGGAAAACACAGCAATGGCTAGCCTTCTTTGGAGGCATATCCGGGAAGGGATCAGAACACAGACAAGAGAAAAAAAAACCATGCCAGGAGGCTCTGTTGGCCAAGGCTCTGGCCTTCCAAGAGAATGGGCATAACAACGTCAATGAATGAAAAGGATTCCACCTGGTTTCTTAGCAGTAGCATGAAAGGCTTACTTTAGCCTTCAGAAAGACTCCCTCTTCTGCCCACAGTCCCCCAACACAATCTGGGACTAAAATGAAGCAGTCACGTTTTCTAACAGATCCTGCAGCTCCAGAAGAATAGGAACTAACTGCTTATGAATTTCTCTATAAGCTACATAACCACTTAGTATGATGTTTTAAGACAATTAATATGTCTTTGTCAAATGACCCACTTTGGGGTTTTAACAAGGGGAAAGCATAAGCTCTCCTTATTTTGTTTCACTCTGGGTCAAGTCAATATTACCTGGGGAGCCAACCTATTCCAGTGTGAGTACTTGTGATCACCAAGGATGGGACAATCCAATCCAAAAGACAGGTGAACTCGAAGCTGATGTTTTATTCCTGAAAGATAATCATAATAATAAAAAAGAAAGAAAACTTATGAGGAACCACAAAAACAAAACCACTGCTGGTATCTGCTTCTAATCATATTACATCAAAGCACAGTAAAACTGGCAAAGCCAATACGTTATAAAGAATAATAAGCTAATCAGCACCACTAGCTTAGGAAATAAACATTATAAATACTCTTGATGCTCCTAAGTACCCCTCCCTGGTCACAGTTCCCTCTTTTCACAATAGCTAGCTATTACCCTGAACTTGATATCTATCATTGCCACGTCTTTTTTATAGTGGTCCTGTATAACAAATAAAAAGCACTGCTTTGCACATTTTAAAATAAATGTAATCAAACTGTTTGCATTCTTCCGCTACCTACTGCAAGCAACAGTTGCCCTAGTGGAGCTCCCAGCCTCGAACAAGTCAATGGCAATTCCAGCCCACCCCAAATTCCAGCTACTCAGGACAAGGGCAGAGCCCAGCACAAGACTTGGGCAAAGCTCACGTCACTGGGTCTTGCTGACCCCTGTGGAAGGGAGGCACCCTCACCGGTCACAGGCTGGAGCTCCAGGAGGGCAGAGGACAGAGTGCTGCTGAGCACCTGGTACCGGGTCACGGCCACATGTGCATGCCGGTTGGTGCGCACTTTCACCATCTTCCCGTTGTCCATGTGGTAGCTCGGGGACAGCGTCATCTGGAGCCAAGCAATCAAGATATGATTTCAAAGGAAGAGCAGACAACCCATCCCTTGGGAGATGGCCCACCCACCTTGTGGTGGTGCTGCTGGCCTTGCACTTCCTTCTCAATGATGGGGATGTCCACAACTCCTGCTGGTGGCATGGGGACGCGCACAGTGATGGCCCTGGGGGTGACACACAGACCCTAGCCTTAGCCACAGAGGTGAGCATGGAGCTCCTTAAGTCTGGCTGCCAAGAGGAGCGAACACTGCACCTTCTGTGCTCTTGCACAGAAGGGTCCCATGTGATTCCCTTGGTAGGGTGCTTAGCCTGAGAACATGATGCCACTCTTACACATACATCCTTTCTTGCCATTAAAACGTGTGCTTGCTCTAAACAATGACAGAATTGCACATTTTAAAGTGGATAATATAGGGTATGTGATTTATAGCTCCATAAAACTATTTTTTAAAAAGCAGTGACAGCCTGTGACGGGGGAAATAAATACATGTTCACTGTAGACTATTTGGGGGGAAAAAAAACAGCAAAAAATATATATTAATAATGTGGACTTTCATTCCAGCCTTTAAAAATGGATATGTATTATTTAAATAAATTAAAATTAGGATGATATGATTTTATATAGAGTTTTTCTTTTTAAATAATAAAAGATGGTAGGTTCTGAATGCATACTAAGTGAAGCAATGAATGGGTGAACTGAATGAAAGGCTAGCAGGACCACTCCTGCCCTATTTGCCGGGTAGGTATAACAGGGAGGAACTGTGCCCATAGAAACCATGGCAGCAACTCCGTGACGCATTCCCAGTACCTCTCGTCAAGTCACAGCCAGGCAGGACTGCGCGTCACAGTCCTTCAACGTAGGCCTCCTGCAGGTCCAACAGGAGGAGACTTCCCAGGTACGTGGTGGCCTATGGCTGAGTCACTGATCAGGGGTCAAAAGCCCACCCAGACATGGTATCTCACTCCTGGGCACCCCACTTCAGGTGGGTGGCATCCCTCCATTTGGGCCGCTCTCTGATACATCTCATCAAATTTCAACTGCGTCCTAACAATCAGATTACCCTTCCTGATGACATTAGACGGCTTCTCAAAACTTTCCTGTCAGTAAATGTTCATTGAAGGGGTGAGGCACGGGTTAAGGTAGGTCCGAGCACCAAGACAGAAATCCCTGCTCTGGGGGCATTCACAGTCTAGGAACACAATTCGAACAAATACTTAAATATAATATATTAAGTCCTCTCTATAAAACAAGTCGGCAAATGCTAATTGGCGGCCTACTGTGTTCTGCTGCCAACTTCTACCTTCTACAGCTGGCATTTTGGGACCCTCAGATCTGGGCTCCAGCACACTCTCCCACCCTATCTCCCACCACCCCGATTCCACTGTACTCAAGGCACTCCCACGATCGAGAACACGCGTCCCCTGCTCCTGTGTCAAATCCTACACATTCATCGAGACCTTCTGAATTGACATTAACAACTCCATGGTGCCTAATGCTGAGAAATGGTTACCAATTCTGAGCTTTCATAGACAGTTTTCACAAACACAATACTTCTCTTTATAGCCTTACATTCAGTTACCTGCGTACATAATAATTTCTATTTTTTGAGCTCTTACTATGAACCAGGTACTGTGTTAAACAGTTCATATGCAGTATCTTACTTACCTCTGCCAACAAGCCTATAGATCCCATTGTTTAAATGAAGAAAACAAACTACAGAGAAGTTTCATAACCTGCCCAAGGTCCCACAGCTGGTAAAGGACATGGCTGAGAGTGGAATATAGATCAATTTCAGCTCTTAGCTATTAAGCTAAATTTCTCCCAGTGTCTCACATCTCTTAAGACAGGGGTTCTAGAAGTTGATTTTACATCTAAATACATTTGTGGAACTTTTTAAAAATACAGATGCTCAATCCCCACACCCACTAGGCATGAATCAGAACCTCTGTGCATCTTAAGCATGCAAACTTTTTTAAAGCTCCCAGATAAAACACTTGTAAAACAAAAAGGACTAACATCCAAAATATAAAATGAATACTTAAAAAAAAATCAAATATAAAATAAACAATCCAATAGAAAAATGGGCAAAGAAATAAGCAGACAACTTCCAGAAAGGGAAACTCCAACAGCTAACAAACAGGAAAAGTCAGTCAACACCACTAGCACACAGGGAAAAAGAAAATAAAAACATTTTTTGCCCATCAGAGTGGCAAACCTCTTAAAAAATGTGTTAGCCAGGCATATGGTGAGGTGGGTTCTCAACACTGCTGGTGAAACCATAAGTTGACAAAAATTTTTTGGAGAGCAATTTGTGGGGTAGCTATTTAAATTTTAAATGTGCATATCCTCTGACTCAGCAATTCCATTTCTAGAAATTTATCCTGAAGATATATTCACCTATTCTTTATAATAAGATCTGAAAAATGGGAAATTACCTGACGTCCACCAATACAAAGCAGGTAAATAAATTATGATGTGTCCATGCCATGGAATACTATAGAACCATTAACAAGAATACTAAATACTCTCCAAGATACACTGCCCAAGTGAAACCAGCAGGGTGCCAAGCAGTATGCAAAAAATGTTGCCATACAATCCTATGTTGATATATGCCCAGTATAACTCTGCAAGTTCACACAAGACAGTGTTAACAGTGATTGCTTCTGGGGAAAGAAACCGAGAGGGTGGAGAATAGAAGCACAAGGTTTCTTTTTTACTCACCTAACTTTTTCCTAATAAAATGCCAAGGTATACCTACTTGTACTGACATGGGAAGATTCCCAGAGTTAAGTGGGAAAACAAAGTACAATGTATACCATGATACATATATATACCGACTATATCTAGTAGACATACATGTAAATGCACAGAGTAAGGACCAGAAAAATAAAAACCAAACTGCTAACAGTGGTTGCTACCTCACAGGAAGGGGGCAGAATTATCCAGAGGTCTTTTGTTTTATGTGTTTACTATTTTACTATGGCAATGAAATCACGTATTACTTGTATAATTAATCTTCAATAATTTTGAAGTACAGCCAGAATTAAGAAGCAGTATTCCATCAGGCCGTATAATAGCCTAAGCATCAAAGCTCTTTCATATATACATTCCTATGGGTCCTCAGGCAGAGCCCCCTAGTAACAGGACGGTGGGCAAATGAACAGATGAAAGGGATGCCTTCATCTATGCCACCACTACCAACATCGGTGAGCCTCATACCAGTACTTCTTTGTCACCTGACGGGTTCTAAACAACTCTTGGACTTGATGTGCCATATCCTTCTCCCAAGCCAACACCATCACGCCCGTAGTTTCCTTGTCCAGCCGGTGGCATAGATGCAGGGGCTCTGCCTTGTGGCCAAGCAACATCTTTGCCAGGATAGGCAGCACATCACTGATGCAGAGTTGGACCCCAGGGCCACCTAAAAAGGGAAAAGCCAGAGGTTGGAGTAACCACGAGAAGATCCAACTCGACTTTGGAAAAAAAGTCCTTACTAAATTGTCAGTGTTTTCCAGAGCCTTGCTACACAGAAGTATGGTTGAGATTAGCAGTGTTGCTATGCCCAAGGAGTCTGCAAGAAATGTAGAATCACAGGTCCTCAACCCAGACGAATAAATCA